>JAABKJ010026545.1:4284678-4414025 GCA_011634705.1 Andricus grossulariae | reverse complement strand
CTGCGTCTCGAATTGACAATTTCACGTCACCAAATAAATAGTTTTGCTCAATTAGAACAGTTAGCTGTCGCATCCGTAAAAATTTATAGGGTAATTAGATCTTACAAGCCTCCCCAACTTCAGATCGATCTCTTTTGCCTGATCTAGCTTATCGTGAAAGTAAGGGCAAAAATCAAGATAGGCGGAGAGAAACGGTCAATATGTTAGAAGAGCAACCCGAAACTAGTGTTAATTGGGAAGAGGTAATCGAGAACTTTTTCTTATCGAAAGATTTAGACCCCAAAGTCACACAAAAATTTAAAGATGAACCTAAGACACCCCCATGTAGAGATACGACCCTTAGAGACCCCAGATCTAATACATCAAATCGTGCAAATGTCTCAAACCCTTTGCTATCCCAAAGCCCTCCTGAAAACAATCCCGGTCAAGAAAATAATCCTCCAACGCTATCTTGTTAAAACTGTAAGAAAACAGGATATCGCTTTCCTGAATGTCCAGAACCAAGAAAAATTTTCTGATACCGTTGCGGTAAAAAGGACGTTACACGCTCCTGTTGTCCCAATTGTGCGGGAAGCGAGACGGGGAGACGTTAATCGGACCTGAAATGCCTCCTACATTAATCATTGGGTCCGAAGTGGAAATATTTTATCAGAAAATAGATTTGAATGCCTTAGATAATACCGATGAGGGTAATGAGGGAGACGTAGTAGATCGACGTGACAATTACAAACTTAAACATTACAGTCCCAATATAGACCCCTTTCTAACCAGTAGAGAATTCATTACCCCTCAAGTTCATGAATCACAGTCGAGTTTAAAATATCCGACCGATCTGAATCCCTTCCTAGACAAGGTTGAGCAACTGAACAATCTTTCTAAAGATCACGATCCCTTTGAACCGAACCCTTTCAAGAAATCATCTCGTGAGTTCTCACCACTTTCAGGAGATCAGTCAAGTCAAGGTAACGAGTTAAATCCAGAGAATAATACAAATAAATTTCCCGTCCAGAATCCCGTCAAGAAATCCGCCCAGAGACCCACCCCGTAACTCGTCCATCTCCATCCCGTTGAGAAATCCGCCAATCACCCAATCCTACGCAAGTAGCAGAAAATCGCAAACCCTCTAAAAGCCATGGTCCCCCCTCTCTCCTAGATTTGAAGCCCGGACAACCGCTGTACAAGCCGAAGATCACCAAGCCTTTCCGTGAAGGGTGTTGGAATTGTGACGACCAGTCCCACGACTACCTGCAGTGGGAATTGACGACGCTAAGGGTGTTCTGATTCCAGTGTGGAATACCGGGATACACGATAGTGACCTGTCCCAATTGCAGTGATGAGTATCAGCGCAAAGGACCTTATACGGCAAGGAAGCAGAATAAGCACGTCCCACCCGGCATGTTAGTCGGTTATATGGTCGTCGAGAGTCAGGATGACGAAGACGATGACGGAGGTTATAACGAAGTCTAAAATCTCAGCTTCGATCCCCTTCAAGTCAAGACCCTACCTCCCTAATATCTTTCAAGCCCCACGTTAAGTCTACGTCAAGAATTTTTATCCCATTTTATCAAGTTTCTTCCCCAACCCAGTCAAGTGCATCTATGTGATCAGCTATCTTCCTTTCAGTTAA
This sequence comes from Andricus grossulariae, assembly GCA_011634705.1. Lineage (NCBI taxonomy): Eukaryota > Metazoa > Arthropoda > Insecta > Hymenoptera > Cynipidae > Andricus > Andricus grossulariae. Next base: position 4,412,398 of record JAABKJ010026545.1, on the reverse strand, counting down.
TTTCCTTTCTTCCCTTCTGAAAAATGATTAATGTATTTCCCTTATAATTATGACTTCAAATACTTAATTCCTATAAATTGTAGCTTGTTTTGATCCTTTTGTTTTCTGGAATACCGTATCGTTTAGTTATTTTCAATTCTTCGTTTTGATTTCAATTCGATTGACCGAAAATCAGGGTCGTTTCTCTTGTACATGATATATCATATAGTTTTAAATAAACTGAGCTTTGTTCCGTATTGTATATAATTTTGCGTGTGTCATTGAACTATGTTGAGATTATTACTTTCTTATTTTTGGATAGATTTTGTCGGATTAATTTAAGTCATATTTATTGAAAAGTCGTTCGGCAAAATCTGATTGTACTATTGACCTATGTTGAGGTTACCAATTCTATTGAGATGTTGATGCCACGCGATCGTTAATTATTAGATTCAATTTTGAGTCAGTAGGGTTGGGCGAGCTAGGCGTAATTTCTCTAGAAACTAAAAATGTCAAGGTTTGGAATATTATGAAGTGGATTATTGGGATTATTGCTGAGATTCAGAGGTCTAGATTATTTAATATTTCGTGGTGATTTTAAGTTTGTCTATTACGAACCGAATAAATTAGGTCATGACTAGTCATGGGTCATTACTAATTTAGTGAGGTTAGGCTGTATTCGATTTTGAGGTTAGGTTTTTCTGATGATCAGACTTCTGAAATTAACATGAGAAATTGTTTTTAATTTGATTTTAGTCAAAGAATTTACGTTTAAATCATCACGGAAATTTGTGAATGATTATTCTGAGTTTTGTTGAAACATTTAAATTGACTTTTCTGGAAGTTTGTTTAGCTCGGTCCTAGGATTACCTTTAAGAATTTCAAGTTTTGTTTTGTAATTGCCTAGCATGGGGTTTCGGGAAGGGAAGCCTAACTTTTCGAAGTTACCTTAGTATTCAAGAATTAGGTTAGGATTGAACATTTATTCTGTCGTAACTGAGTCAAGATTATTATTATCAGAGCCTTGGTTGATTTTAGGATTGAGAATCTTTAAAATATGTCGAGACTCGAAATATAGTAAAACAATGATTGTTAAATCTGGCTTATTATTATTTCAATTTATTTTAATTGAATAAATAACAAGTACTATTTGTTTTAAATACAAGATTATTGTGTTGCTGATGTTTTGAACCCTCTTTATTTGCGAAACACGCCCAACTACTGAGTCTGAGCAGATCGTGCGAGAAGCCGGTACACTGCGTTCTTTGAGTTGAGTTTAGTTTCTCGTTTTCTTTGGGATTAGTAGATTTTCGTTTGATTAATTTTGATCTTTGGATTTTGAGAATTTAAGTGGCCTCAAACGGGCCTGGTGCTCAATAAAGGTGGTAATTTGTATTATTTAAGTATAATTAAATTGCAAAATTTCAATATTAATAGTCTAAAATTAATTACAATTATTTTTTTGAGAAAAAATTTTTTGGAAGAAAAACATTAAAATCTGGATGAATAATAATTCAGAGGAAGGAATAAAATGAAGGCTCTCCTCTTTCGTCTATTCTGGTGAGATACTCAACGAAAATTTATGTAACTATGATATATTATAACTAAAAACATGTACAGTTCTAGATGATCAATAGCTTGTAACTGATGAGATCCTACGTCGACGGGCGAAAAGTCTGAAGTTTGGAAATAAAAACACTGACCAGAAAGCTGAAAACATGAAACACCTTTTATTATATATTTTGTAAGGTTGAATGTTTAAGAAATTTAATGGTGTTTATTGGGTCACATTCATACATTAAACAGTTTTTATCGGGTTGGCGAGATAAAGAGATTTTATCTATTGGGATTGATAGAGAAGAGTCTCCTGAGCTTTTCGCTACCTTTTGTTTCAGTTTTTACCCTTCTAGTGAATGTGTGGGAGGGAAAATACATCAAACGATGCTTATCAGGTCGACAAATGACAAGCTTCAAAATGACTTGTAAAATAAAATGTAAAATACTGGAGCTTATTCAACATGAAAAAAAGAAGAACGCCTATCTATTCAACTTTTTCAAAAGTCGAAGAAATAAAAATAGACAGAAATTTTGTAAGGCTAAATTTTTTGGAGATTTAATGGTGTTTATTGGGTGGCATTCATGCATAAAACGGGGTTCATCGGGTTGGCGAAATAATGAGATTTTGTTTAGTGGGCTTCATATAAGACCGTCTATTAGTGTTTATCAGGTCGCCAAACGAAAAGCTTCAAAATGACACGTAAAAGAAAATTTATAACAGTGAAATTCATTTAGCATTCTGAACACAATAACGCGAATCTCATCAATGTTTTCAAAAGTCCAAGAAATAATAATAAACTAAGGTTTTGATTGGTTGAATTTTTAAGCATTTTAACGGTGTTCATTAGGTCTCAGTCATACACTAAACGGTCATTGTCAGGTGAGCGAGATAGTGAGATTCTTATAATGGGATCAATAGAACACAGTCTTATGAGTTGTTTACTACACATTTTTTTAGTTTCCAACCCTATAGTAAAAGCGTGAGCGAAAAATACATTAAACGGTGTTTATCAGGTCGGAAAATAAAAAGCTTCAATACAGCACGTAAAAGAAAGTGCAGAACAGTGAAACTTATTCAGCATGATGAACAGAAGAATGCTTGTCTAATCAACGTTCTCAATAGAACTTGGGGGAATCTGCATTGATACTCCCCAAGTTCAATACATGTCATGCAATCTTCAGAGAAGATGATGGCGCTTTGCGTTAAGTGATCATGGCGTTTATAATTAAAATAAGTTCCAGCGGTGGGCGACCTGTAATACAACCTTACATACCTCATTCGGCCCTAATGAGAACCTATATATACAAATTGAAAAATATGTGTAAAAACATTCAAGCAGGCAGTCAAAGATTCTATGACTATAGAAAAACCTGGCCGCCTAGTATTGATATTATATTCTGTTAACGACTTCAAATCTTTAATTTCAAACGTTATCATATTATCAATTATGCGGAACCAATAGACTAATCGCTGCTCATGGAACCCATCAATATGCTGAAGTACGGGAAATCCAGATTGATATTCTCCAAGTTCATTACATGTCACGTAGACTTCAAAGACGATGCCAGAGACGGGAGAACTGATAAACACAGTTCCGTATCTAATTTGGACCGAATGAGAAGCTACATATACTTACTTAAATATATTTCTAACAATATTTAGGCAGGCAGTTGATGATTCTGTGACATTGGAAAAACCTAACATCCTATTACTAATTATATATTCCGCTAAAGACATTAAGTCTGTCCGGAACAATTCAAAAGATCACCCATCAATATCACCCATCAACAACCTCACTTAAGGGGAATCTGTATTGAAATTCTCCAAGTTTAATATATGTTTTATGTAGGAAACAACAAAAAGGCAGTACTTCAAGTACTTCCTAATCAGCATGGTTATCAAGTCATTTATCTTAGATTTATAGAAATAATTGACTGATATCAGAAAAAGCCATTTCAAATTTTTGGGAACCCAGACCCTATTACGTACAATCCTTTTAATTAATAATAAATTCCGAAGATACATGACCTACAAAAACCCTTACGTATCCAATTCGCACCTCGTAAGAACATATATATACAGTGAAACTTCTATAATTCGAAGTGGCACGGGGCCTGGAAAAAAATTCGAATTATCAAATAATTCAGTTTTCAGGCGATATCTTAATAAATAAAAATTAGTAGTAATAATGTAAGTTTATGATTATTATTATGAATAATAATGAAATAAATAAATGAAATTAATAAAATCAATAAAATAAGTTAAAACATTGGACTGATAAAGACATGTGCAGATCAAAAATCATTCTTCGTTTAAATCATGTGTTGGCCCTGAAAAGGGCCGATTGCCATAAATATCCGATACTTTTCTGCATCTCCCTCTTGCCTCTATCTATTGTGCTCCGAAGCAAAAGCTCTGGGTACCTATGTGGCCTGCCGAACAGAAGAGAATATAAGGTCAACCACCTTTTATATATGGACGACCTTAAACTCTTTGCTTCCTGGAAAGAGGACCTTAACATCCTTGTGGAGGCGGTAAATAGGTACTCTAAAGCGATTGGCATGAGCTTCGAACTGGACAAGTATGCCTGCGTCAACCTACATGGAAATACCATTCAACATCTTGGCAATGGAGAAACATATACATATCTTGGAATACCGCAAGCGTTCCTATACTGCTCTACACGTTTGGTGAAGTAAAATGGAACGTCGATGAGTTGAAGCAACTTGACCGAATCACATGCAAGATGATGACAATCTATCGAAGTCATCATCCTAGATTCTCTTATGCGACTCGTACATCAACATGCAGTTGTCAATTCTGCGGCGTTTCTATACCATGCCACAGATAGGACCGCAGAGGAGCTTGGCCTCCCATTTGATTCCAGCGACACTACACATGGCCTAGCACCACTAACACCTTTTGTGCTCAAAAGTCGTGTACAGGAAGCAGAACGTAAGCTTCTACTAAGAGCACATGCTGACATGCCCCTTCATGGTAAATTCTACGGCATCATACATAGAGAAGAGCTCTCGATGGGTCTGTCCAACATGTTTCTCAAGTCTGCTGCATTGAGATCGGAGACTGATGGATTTCTTTTTGCCTGTCAAGATGACGTTATAGACTCCTTAGTTTAGCGCGAGCTCATCATGAATGTACCTGTAGGCGATACCGACTGCCGAGCGTGCAAGCAAGAGCCAGAAACCCTTGGACATGTTCTCAGTGGATGCTCAAAGTATGCACGCTACGGGTACATAGAGAGACACAATGCGACTCTAAAAGTGTTCTATTACCATCTTAGGGACTTCTGTGGTGTTGATATATTGCCCGTCTTGCCATACGCCCAGGGAGAAATCGAGTCCGTTGTGTAGAATGATCCGTGTAAGATCTACTGGAATTTTTCACTCTCCACCACTCAACGTATCAGTGCTGCGAAGCCTGATATTGTCCTCCAAGATCTAAAGACCAAGATCATTTATGTGATTGAATTCTCGGCACCAGCCAATAGTAATATCACGGCAAATGAGGAAGAAAGACGGGCGAAATATCAAGCACTTCTTTTCGAGCTGAGCAGGCTGTATCAAGGCTTAGTAGTTCTCATAATCGGCTGTCTTGGAGGTATGAAAGCTTAATTTCTTAGCCAACTCAACAAAATCCCGGCTTGTCAGCGTCAGGCTCATTCCATCGCCAAGCGGATGCAATCTGGTCCGCCAACACTGTTCCTCATAACATTCTACAAAGATTGGTAGCTCTAAAAAAGTATCCAGATTTGAAACCTTCATCTCCAACTGTCCAGTCTGCCGCGTAAGGTCATCCGCGGCTAGAGACCGGACTCCAAGGAACAGTGTTGTACGAAGTCTCTCCCGTAAATTTCTCGCTCTTGCTTATCTTTTGGGATAGAAGGAGCAGGAGTGGATCACGTACATGTTCCAGTTGCGTTGGATCGTAGCTTGCAGAGCCTACAACTTTTCATATAATAACGATCAATAGGAATGAAAATTAGAAATTCAAAAATGTAAGAGGCGTAAAAAATGTAAAAATGTAAAATGTAAAAAATGTAAATGGTGATGTTATTTATAAAGAGAGAGGGAAACAAAGCTATTAATTTTAAAAAGTATCTCTACAGATATAACAATGTTTGGGATAGGGTTATTAATTGGACAAATTGATTAATTGTTCTTGATATGAAAAATAATTTTTATTTGGAAATCCATTTTCACCAATGATTGGAGAATGAGGCCAAGTGACTTTTTGTACAGATTTCTATGTTTTTTTTATATAAGTTTAAACATGTAATAACTCAAAAACTAAAACTTCAACTATTTTTTGGAGAAGAAATTTTCGATTTATTTTTTAAATTTTAATATAGCTATATAAGTCCGGACACTTGAGTCTGGGACGCCCTGTATAGGTATTATGTGAATTTTAATTAGCATAAGTTTCTATTATTTATACCTGTAGTTTTGCTATAAATAATCCCTGATGAGGAAGTCTAAATAAGGAAAGAGTGAGATGTTGTATTTGATTGACTCTTTTCTTTTTTTCCCTCTATTTTATTTTTTTATATATTTGTCTCTAATGATGAATCTAATCATAATTTTATTATCTAATTTTTATCCATGAATTTTTTTATTGTCCGATTTCGGTACATAAAATTGTTTATGAGAAAGCAGATTTCATTTCGATTTTAAGTGAATCTAAGAAGATAATTATTGACTACAAATGAATATAAGATATAACTTGGACAAAGTAGAAGTTTTTTTGAATGAAATAATATATGATTCATTGTTTTAAGTAGGTGTACTTTAAGGTAAAATCAATACTTCTTTTATAAGAAAGTAAATGTTTGTTAACGAAAATAAATATTTATGTGGTTTTAAGATGTGTCATACTATTCAAAATGAACATGTTACATAGCTGATAAAGTATTAATTGATTCAAATAACGATTTACTTAACTCAAAGCATGCCTCTATTGTTAAAAAAATTTAAATAATTAAATTTAAAACATCAGTATGTCCCATTTCTTCACAAATATTTAATGCAATTATGATTCATATAATCTATAATAATATTTTTATTTTTACGGATTAAAAATAATGTCCGATCACCTCCAATTACCACATTTTATTGAATTAATTTCACATTTTAAATTTAATTTATGTTAATAATTTAATTGAATTTGGCGATTAAAACTACACGATAGTAGTAGTCTAACCTTAAAATGATAGCTTTTTATTTGCTCTTCCATAATTACGAATATTATTTCTATATCTGAAAAATACCAATTGTTATTCAATTTCAAAGTGAGGGCCATAGGCTTATAGCCCGGGTAAAAATATTTGATCTTGATTTTGACTTGAACGTCTTCAATATGTCTTCAGGACCATCATGTCTGGCTCCGCCACACCAGCTAGACGTTGGAGATATACGGACTTCTCTCGCATTTATGGTTGCATATAAATAATAAAATAAAAGTTAAAAAATTAAAAATAAATACACCGAATTGCTGTGAAAGAAAATTATATTACAAATTTGCGGCTCTAACATTTGCCAGGGTCAAAATTACAAAAGTTTTCGTTTTTAAATTTTATTATTCAATATAGTCCGACCTCTATAAACTATGGACCCCACCAGCAGGGCCTGCCATTTCCAGGAATCAGGTAGCAATGGAAATAAATAATATTAACATTTTATAAAGTTTAAAGCGGATTAGTGATGACCCTCAGAGGGTCTGAAGACATCAAAAATAGTATGGTTCCATCTCACGAGGTAGACATACAGAATAACTTGAAATTGTCTTGGATTAGTCTTCACCCAAGACAAAATCAAGATCAAATATTTTTACCCGGGAGGGTTCAGAAACAAAGTGGCTTCAAAAATATATTTCTTTGAGGAAATATTTATGTAACATGAATCACTTAATTTTATTTACCTAAAGAAACATTTCTTCCAAGTAAATAAAGTAATATTTAAGTGAACAAATATTACTTTATTCGGCTAATGACATATGTTCTACGGAAATAACAATACTAACCCCCTTATATGAAAGATATATATTTCACTTATTTAATATCCTTTTTGGTTATATCAATATGTCTTTGATTCAAAGAAACCAAAATATTTTATTCACTGATGGATTAATTACTTATTTCAAATAGACTGTTTTTCAATGCAAAGGCTCGAAATCATTAAGCCAAAGAAATATTTCTTCGGATGCGAAAACGAAATTAAGGTTCTTATAGCTTCAAAGATATCAAATTCCTTGAGTTAATTATCTCCCATTCTCAGCCAATAGTATATCACATACTATTTTGTCCAACACCTACGCGAAAAGGACGACTTTTTTCGTCTGAAAATAGCAACACGAGGATGAGTCATGGATATACATTGACTCTCCTGCAAAGCGCCCATCTGAGTTGTAGATGGCGCCATGTGACGGCTTATTCAATCACACATTCACGACAGAGCATCACTTTCTACCACTATTCCACATACTTTTTCCCACTTCTTAGGAAACGTTTCCTCATCAGTGGAAAAAACATGCTATTTTTCAACGCTCACGTCAGCGATTGAGAAATCGCTCATTTTGTTCACTATTTTCAGACGAAAGAAGTCGTCTTTTTCGCGTAAGTGTTGGACAAAGAAATATTTCTTTGTTTGAAAGAAATGGCGACCATAGAAATTATTTATTTGAATCAATACACGAATTTGTTGTCTTTATTCCTGAAGTTCTGTACGTTCTAATTAATGCAATATTTTTCCCTAATTAAATTTTTCCTACCAATATTTTTAAAACTGCAATTTGAAATAATGAATTAAAAGTTCCTTTTATAATCTATATTATCTGCAATATAAATAAATACATATTTTAGCATTGTTTGTAGTTTATAAAGCCATCAGTAGAAAAAATCGTTCATTTGAACGTTTAGAACTTCAATTTAGCGCATCCTTTGAGCAAGATTCAGTGCAATTAAATAAATGATTCCCCTGGCCTAAAGAAATATAATAAAAGATATGCATTTCTTTAGATCAAAAAATTATTTTTTTCAGTTTTGGAATCTTTTAAAATCAAGTGAAATACCATAAAATCCTTTTAAATCACTTGAAATCCCTAAATTTCTTCAAAATCATTTGAAGTGTGAAAAATCCCATGAAATTCTTCGCAATATCTTTAAAATGCTTAAAATGTTTGGAAATCCCTTCTAATATTTTGAAATCACTCGAAATATTATCAAACCTGTTGAAATTCCACAAAATCCCATGGAATTCCTTTAAAACCTTTGATATCCCACATGCATACTCTCTAAATCTGAATCAGTGAAAAGTCACTAATTGTCAGTGAAATCTCACTGGCGATAATATTCTTTTTTAATGTATCGACCCGGATTTAAATTTATATTTTTTTATCAGAGATAGGCTTCACGTGTTATAAAACCTTTGCGACCCCTCTCCTATGTGATACTTTGTGACGTTAGGGCAGATCCCCCCCCCCGCCCCTTCAGAGCATCACGTAATATGTGGTCGCTCCCTTAGAAGTCTCCAGAAATTTTTTTTAATATTTAAAACTACATAAAACCACTTCAAATCTTTATGAAATCATTGAAATCCTTTTATATTCTTTAAATCCTATAAACCATTTTAAAGTTCTTGAAATATTTGGGAATCCCGTAAAAACATGAAATCCTTTTAAATTCTTTAAAATCTTATCGTTTAGTTGAAATGTCTTATAATCATTCGAAATAAAGTAAAATTACATGAAGTATTTCACTTGAAGTCCCTGAAATTTGATTATATCTTTTAAAATCCCTTGAAATCCTGTGAAATCCCTGGATGTGCCTGGCTATTTTTTGATCTATTTAGAAATTTCTTTCAATCTTTTAAAATTGAATGATATCCCATGAAATCCTTTGAAATCTCTTAATATCTTTTAAAATCAATCGAAAATTATCTTGAAAAATTTTTGAAAACAATTTTAATCTCATGAAATTTTTGTTATTTTTAAATTAATTTTAATTATGTCTAGGAAATATTGATGAATTTCCCTAGTGAAAAATTCTTCTGATGGCAGATCTGATGCGGGTCTATAATATAAAGCTTTCTAAGTGTCAATCAACGAAATTTTCTTCACCATTTTCGATAAATTGTCTGGGTGTCCAAGATTACTCAACATAAGAAATTAGCACTATCAAAATAATTTTGTTTTTCTTATCGTCTTGACAGTCTAGTCCGGCCAAGTTTGATTAAATCTACTTGTATTTTAATTTGCGGAAAAATACCAAAAATATATGTGAACAATTGTGATAATAAATACTAAAAGTATTGATCGAAAATAATATATATATTTTTTCCATAAATTATAAGGAAAAAAATTTCAATTAGTACAAAATGACCCGAAATTCAGAACTACCCGTTTTTTTTTTTCGGAACTACCCGATTTAGCAGAGCTGCCCGTTACAATATACTCTGCATTATCAAAAATATCTCTTCAATTGAAAACTGTACACATTTACACACCCGCAGCTTCACCTTATCAACTATACCTCGTCACCAACTTAATTCATAAATCACCAACATTGACCTCTTCCGAAAGAAAATCCTAAATCCACAACTCGTGAAGCTTTTACCCGAACTACAAATTTCACATCCGAAGATCGCATGATGTCACATATACCCGCTTGTTTTCTTTCATTAGCGTAACTTGGACGACAAGTATCTGCTGGTAAAAAGTATATGAGCACCTTCCTCGTGCGAAGTGCCTCCGGTGGACGATCCAACTATACAATGTAAACAAAGGAGTAAGAGCTTGTCGAAATGGGTGGCGAGGGAGCTAGCGGATTAAGCCGCTCGATTCCTGAAACCTGTGGCATTTCACGGGAGAGGCGCGGGATCGATAGGCGGTCGGTCGGTCGGTGAGTCGCGAGAAGCCCATTTTGGCATCGGCAGCTACAGCAGCAGTGGAAGAGTGGAAGCGGCAGCGACAAAACCTCCACAGCACCGGCAGCGGCAACACCGGTACAGCATCAGTAGCAAGGAACAGAAGCGCGTGAGCACATTTCGCAGCCATTCTGCGGCCATGTCTGCTTCCACAGGGGGTTGGAAACGCCCGCTCTCAGACCTTCCATCCAATCCCTTTTCAGTATGCGGGGGTGCTGCTTGGTGGGAGTGACTCGCTCTTCCATCAGTGGACGTGGCCTTACGCTCTCGAACCACTGGTGGGGTCTGCTTTCCTTTCGCAGGTGCAGCCAGTTGGCTGGCGAACTCGAAGCGAGCGTGCTCGGCTGCTTACGCCAGACTAAGCTCATCAAAACTACGCGGCGGTCTGTTTCTCTAAAAATTCGGTCATGTCGTAAATAAGTTCGAACATCATTTATTGCTCAAATCGAAGAGGTTTGGAAACAATAGTTTTCGTTATATCAGTGAATGATTTGGTGTAGGAGCTGACTGAATGGGAACCCTGACAGTTCGAGAGAGAAAAGAAATCAAGGGACTACCATCGGGAGAGATTTTACAATTGGAGGACTGTAAAAGTGTTTTGACAGTTTGTGGATCACAAACTGTGTGTGCACCAGATCTGATTTAAGGATCTTATCAAATATGATTTGATGTCTTGAGGTCCTAATGCTTGTGATTAGCCCTATCATATCTTAGGACTGCATTAAGTAACCTGGAATTGAAAAGTGAGAATCCTGATGAATTCCATATGACTCCTGGTCTTCCAAAAATCAGGAATCTTGTGTTAAAACATCATGAAGTTCAAGTGCGATCAAGTAATCATCCGTCTTGCGGATCGTAACATACCCCTAAAATTCTGAAACATTTCCAACAGAAATTCCTATTTTTTACACTCAAGCTACATCCACCAAACAAAAATCTCATTCCCTGATCCCAAAAATCTGACTGACAAGTTTCGGAAGACACTCTAAAGAGTCTCAAGACCGTGAACACGTGGTGCCGGGCAGTTAGCAACGTTTTAAGAAAGGGACATCCTTCGAGAAGAAGGGGATTCAGCAAGTGTGGCGATTTGGCAAGTGCGACGGGAAGTGCAATTCCCGGTTTCTGGGATTAAAACGGCAGTAAAAGTGGGTGCACTGGGGCCCTCGGGACCTTTTGGCCGATACGGGCCTGTGGAGGGTGGGCCTGGTTGTGCTCCTGGGCCCGCCGAAGGAGTGGTAGGGATAGGGGCGGCCGCAGCAGCGGCTGGGGAGGTGGAGGGGTACGGTGGCGCCGGGACCAAAAAGACTAGTTGACAACCATGTAGTTTTATTTAGAAACTATTAGCTTTCAACAAAAAAAAAAAAAAAATGAATTTTTAGTTCGAAAGGGCGAATTTTCTATTAAAAAGAATAGAAAAAAGAATTTTCAACAAAACGGGTAAATTTTCGAAGAAAAATATGATATTTTAACTAAACAGTTTAATTTTCAACAAAATAATCACATTTCAAACCAAATAGTTGATTTTTTAACCAAAAGAAATGAATTCTGAACCAAAAATATGATAGAGTCTTGAATGAAAAAGCATTTAATTAATTAATTAATCCAAAAAGGCGAATGTTCAACAAAATAGTGGAATTTGTGATAAAAAACATGACATTTTAATAAAACAGGTGAATTTTCAACCAAAAAAGATTATAAACTAAATTCACAATCATTACGTTAAACGAACAGCCGTCATTTGTCAAAAAAGATGATTTCCCTATAACTAACAAAGTGGATTCTAAACATAAAACTTTCTTCTAAATTAAAAAAAAAAAAAAAAAGAATACTGCAACCATCCAACATAGGTACAAAATATTTGTATAAACAAACCGACATAAACATTACATAATAACGTCCGCAAAATTCCGCAACACTCAGAATTGAACCAAGAGTCCAACACCTTTTTACTAAATCTGCCTAATTATAGAATCCAAACACAGAAGAAGCCCCGAAATTAGTCTCAACAAAAAAAAAGGAACATTGGTATTCACAGCACGATTGGAAACTAGTGGTAAGGTAAGTATATTAATGGAACAAAAGTGGAACTAAAACTAACCTCTTGTGTGATGTCGAGTTCGTGTCTCGTATTTTCGTAAAGTCCCTCGAGGTCATTGCACCTTTGTTGAAGAGCCGATTTTTCCTCGAGCAGAGCAAGACCATATTGGGCAGACTGGATTTTTTCTGTCGAGGCCAGATCAAGCTCTCTGGAAAGCCTTTCAATCTCCGCTCGAAGATCGGCCACCATGACCCCTTCTGTCGTGGCCATTATTGCACTCTACCTGCGATTTCTCGTTTCCCGATCCCTTCAACGTTACCGCACACAGATTTCAGCACTGCAGGCTGTGTCTTCTAATTTTGAGTACGTTGGCATTATTCGCTGATTTGCGATCAGTTGTCCCTTTAAAAACTGCCTCTCCGGCCCCACATTGCCCTGTGTACTAATTAGACAGTTTGACAGACGGCAGCCATATTGGAGACGAGTTGGAGCAACAATGTCCCGAACCGGATGTCTGCGACTGTGGTCCGCGTTCCTCGTTCGTTCCTTGTGTTTAAATTCAAATTTGCGCGCCAAACGTATTGAAACAGGTACCAATAATGACGTCCAGCAGAGGTGGATTATCCAAAATTACTCCGGGTTGCATAGGATTAAATTTTTTTGGAATTTTCAAGAAAATAGATGAAATGTTAAAAAAACAGTTGAATTTTCAACGAAAAAGACTGATTTTCGACCTAAAAAGAGTAATTTTCTACCAAATAGTAGAATTTTCAACTAAAAAAGGTAAATTTGTGACAAAAAATTGAACAGTAGAGTAAATAATTTAGTTTTCACCAGATAGATGAATTTTTAACTACAATAATAATAATAATAATAATAATAAACCTTAAACCGAGCAGTTGATTTTTTAACTAGAAAAGAAAAATGTTCTGCTCAGAAATATAAATTTTCCACAAAAAATTGAGTAGTTAAATAAATAATTAAATTTTCAATCACATAGTTGAATTTTCAACTAAAAAAGAAATATTTTTGACAAGAAATTTAACAGATCAACAGAACAGAGATGAATTTTCAACTACAATAATCAACCTGACACCAAAAAAATAACTTTTGAATGAAATTGATTAATTTTCAACAAAATAGTTGAATTTTCAACTAAATAAGATAAATTTTTCACAAAAAATTAAACAGTTAAGTAAATAACTAAATTTTCAATAAAAAGATGAATTTTCAACAACAACAATCAACCTTAAACCAAGAAAAAAGAACTTTTTAATTAATTTGTTTAATTTTCTACCGAAAAAGACGAATTTTCATTCAAATAGTTGAATTTTCAACTAAAAAAGATAAATTTACGACCAAAAATTGAACAGCTAAGTAAATAATTAAATTTTCAATCAAGGAGATGAATTTTCAATTACAATAATCAACCTTAAACCAAAAAAATAAGTTTTGAATTAAATTGTTTAATTTTCAACAAAATAGATAAAGTTTAAAAAAAATAGTTGAATTTTCAACCAAAAATACTAAGTTTCTATCGAGAAGAATAATTTTCTACCCAAAAAGACGAATTGTCAACCAAAAAGTAGAATATTCAACTATAAATTTTCAACTAAAAAAGATTAATTTATCACAAAAAATTGAACATTCAAGTAAATAATTGAATTTCCAATCAAAAAGATGAATTTTCAAAAACAATAATCAACCTCGAACCAAAAAAATAACTTTTGAATCAAATTGTTTAATTTTCTACCGAAAAAGACGAACTTTCAACCGAGAATATTAATTTCCGACCTAGAACTAGAAAAAATAAATATTCTGCTAAAAAGGATAAGTTTTCCACAAAAAATTGAATAGTTGAGTAAATATTAAAATTTTTAACCAAATTAATGAGTTTTCAACTATAATAATCAATCTTAAACCAAAAAAAAATTACTTTTTAAGGAAATTGTTTAATTTTCTACTGAAAAAGAGGAATTTTCATAAAAATAGTTAAATTTTCAACTCAAAAAAATAAATGTTTGACAAAAAATGGAACAGGTAAGTAAATAATTAAATTTTCAACCGAGGAGATGAATTTTCAACTACAATAATTAAACTTAAACGAAAAAATAAGTTTTTAACGAAATTGTTTAATTTTCAACAAAAGTAGATGAAGTTTTAACAAAATAGTTGAATTTTTTACTGAAAAAGATAAATTTTCAACTGAAATTGATAAAATTCCCACAAAAAATTAAATACTTCAGTAAATAATTAAATTTTCAACCAAAGAGATGAATTTTTATATACAATAATCAACCTTAGACAGGAAAAACTTTTTAACTTAAATTTTTAATTTTCCACTAAGAAGACTAATTTTCTACGGAAAAAGACGAATTTTCAACTAAAAAAGATAAATTTTCCACAAAAAATTAAACAGTTAAGTAAATAATTAAATTTTCATCCGAGGAGATGAATTTTCAACTACAATAATAAAACTTGAACCAAAAAAAAAAAATCTTTTTACCGAAATTGTTTACTCTTCAACCAAATAAATTAAGTTTTAACAAAATAGTTGAATTTTCAACCAAAATTACTAAGTATCTACCGAGAAGAATAATTTTCTACCCTAAAAGACGAATTTTTTAACGACGTAGTTAATTTTTCACCCAAAAAAGAAGAATTTTCATCAAAAAAAGATAAATTTTCCACAAAAATTGAATAATTAAGTAAATAATTGAATTTTTAACCAAATAGATAAAGTTTTAACAAAATAGTTGAATTTTCAACCAAAAACACTAATTTTCTACCGAGAATAATAACTTTGTACTGAAAAAGACGAATTTTCAACCAAATAGTAAAATATTCAACTATAAATTTTCAGCTAAAAAAGATAAATTTTCGACCAAAAATTGAACAGTTAAGTAAATAATTCAATTTTCAACCTAGGAGATGAATTTTCAACTACAATAATAAAACTTAAACAGAAAAAGAAACTTTTTAACAAAATTGTTTAATTTTCAAGAAAATAGATCAAGTTTAAAAAAATAGTTCAATTTTCAACCAAAAATACTAATTTTCTACCGAGAATAATAATTTTTTACTGAGAAAGACGAATTTTCAACCAAGTTGTTAATTGTTTAAATAGAAAAGATAAATATTCGACTAAAAAGGATAAATTTTTCACAAAAAAATTAAATAGTTTAGTAAATATTTAAATTTTCAACCAAATAAATGAATTTTTAACTATAATAATCAATCTTAAACAAACAACAACAAAACTTTTTAAGGAAATTGCTTAATTTTCTACTGAAAAAGAAAAATTTTCATCCAAATAGTTAAATTTTCATGTAAAAAAGATAAATGTTCGACAAAAATTGGATCAGTTGAGAAAATAATTTAATTTTTCAACCAAGGTTTTCAACGAAATTGTCGAATTTCCAACCAAAAAACCAATTTTCTACCGAAAAGAATAATTTTCGACTGAAAAAGATGAATTTTCAAAAAAAAAATAGAACAGTTAAGTAAATAATTAAATTTTCAACAGAGAAGATTAATTTTCAACTACAAACATCAACCCTAAACCAAAAAAAAAGTTTTTACCGAAATTGTTTAATTTTCAACAAAATAGATGAAGTTTTAACAAAATAGTTTAATTTTCAACCAGAAAACCAATTTTCTGCCGAAAAGAATAATTTTCGACTGAAAAAGAAAAATTTTAAACCCAATAGTTGATTTTTTAACTAGAAAAGAAAAATTAAATAGTTTAGTAAATAACTAAATTTTCACCCAAATAGATAAATTTTCGACTACAATTATCAGTCCTAAATTTCAAAAAATAACTTTTCAACGAAATTGTTTAATTTTCTACCGAAAAATACGAACTTTCTACCGAAAAAGACGAATTTTCAACCAAATAGTAGAATATTCAACTATACATTTTCAACTAAAAAAGATAAATTTTTCACAAAAAATTGAATAGCTGAGTAAATAATTAAATTTTCAATCAAAAAGATGAATTTTCAAAAATAATAATCAACCTTGAACCAAAAAAATAACTTTTGAATTAAACTGTTTAATTTTCTACCGAAAAAGACGAATTTTCATTCAAATAGTTGAATTTTCATCTAAAAAACATTAATTTTCCACAAAAAAATGAAAAGTTAAATAAATTATCCAATTTTCAACCAAAGAGATGAACTTTCAACAACAGTAATGAACCTTAAGCAAAAAAAAAATAAGTTTGAACGAAATTATTTAATTTTCAATAAAATAGATGAAGTTTTAACAAAATAGTCGAATTTTCCACCAAACGTACTAAGTTTCTACCAAAAAGGCTAATTTTCTACCGAAAACGACGAATTTTCCACCAAGTATTTAATTTTTTAACTAGAAAATATACATTTTCAACTAAAAAAGATCAATTTTTCACAAAAAATTGAATTGTTAAGTAATTAAATGAATTTTCAACAAAATAGATGAATTTTCAACTACAATAATCAATCTTAAACCAAAAAATAACTTTTAAAAATAGATCAATTTTCCACAAAAAATTGAATAGTTAAGCAAATGATTATATTTTCTACCAAAAAAGACGAATTTTCAACCAAAAGTAGTACAATTTTCGTACAAAATAAGATGAATTCTCAACGAGAAATTTAATATGCAGTTCAATTTTCAACTAAAAAGATTAATTTTCAACCAAAAAATGAAATGGTTAAATATCCGCTAAAGCAAATTAATTTTTAACCAAAATAAAAGAATTTCCAACAAAATAGTTAAATCTTCAACTAATAAAATTAATTTGTTACATACAAATTAAACTTTCAACCAAATAGTTCAATTTAAAAATTTAAGTTTTTAACCAAAAACAGAAATACATTTTCAATTGAAAAAATTAAAATTGTACAAAAAAAAAACAAAAAAATTTTCAACCAAATCGATGAATTTTCAACTAAGCAGATAAATCTTCAACTAGAATAGTTAAATTTTCAGTTAAAACGTCAATTTTCAACCAAAAACAACTATTTTTCAACAAAATAATAAGTTTCCAAACCAAAGAAGATGAAATATCAATAAAAAATTTAATAGATTAATTTTCAACTAAAAATGATCAATTTTCAACAAAAAATTAAATCGATAAATTTCCCGCTAAGAACATTAATTCTGATCCTTAATAAAATAATTTTCAATAAAATAGTTGAATCTACAAACAAATAAAATAAACTTATAACAATGTAGTTAAACTCTCAAATAAACAGTTGAATTTTAAATTAAAAGATACATTTTCAACAAAAAATGGAATAGTTAAATCTTCATTTGCAAAAATTAATTTGTTTACAAGAAAAAACGAATTTTCAACAAAATAGTTAAATTTTCAAACCAAATAAAATGAATTCGCAATGGAAAATTTAATAGTTTATTATCAACTAAAGACGATCAATTTTTAACCAAAAATGAAATGATTAAACTTTCAGGTCGAAAAATTAATTTTCAACAAAAATAAAATAATTTTCAACAAAATACTTCATTTTCAACCACACCATTTTTAACTAAAAACAAAAATCTTCAACCAAAAAAAAAAAATGTTTAATAAAGTAGTTGCATTTTCAACTAAAAACAATAAATTTACAACTAAAAATGAAGTCATTAAATTTTCAGTTGAGAAAATTAATTAAGAGCCAAAACAAAAAAAAAATTCAACAACATAGTTAAATCTTCAACCAATAAAATGAATTTTTAACAAGGTAGTTCAACTTTCATCGAAATAGTTGAATGTGAAATCCATAAGATTTATTTTTATTTCAAAGGGACAAATTTTCCATTCAAAAAATTATTTACAAAAATTTTTTTTCGAACAAAATACATGAGTTTTCAACAAATTAGTTCAATTTTCAACCGCATTTTACAACCAAACCATTTTCAACTAAAATTAGGAATCTTCAGCCAGAAAAATTATTTCCTAACATAGTAGTTCAATTTTTAACCAAAAACGATAAATTTACAAATAAAAATGGAATAATTAAGTTTTTAGTTAAGAAAATGAATTTAGAACCAAAATAAAAATTTTTGCAACAAAATACTTAAATCTTTAACCAATAAAATAATTTTAATGAAGGTGATTAGCTTTCAACCAAATAGTTGAATTTTGAACCCATGAGATTTATTTTTAATCCAAAAGGACAAATTTTCTATTCAAAAAATTTTTTTAAAACAAAATACATGAGTTTTCAACAAAATAGTTCAGTTTTCCACCGAATTTTACAACCAAACCATTTTCAACTAAAATTAGGAATCTTCAACCAGAAAAATTATTTTCTAACATGGTAGTTGAATTTTCAACTAAAAACGATAAATTTGCAACTGAAAACGAAGTATGTAATTAAATTTTCATTCAAGAAAATTAATTAAGAACCAAAATAAAAAAATTTCAACAAAATAGTTAAATCTTCAACCAATAAAATGAATTTTGAATAAGGTAGTTCAAATTTCAACGAAATAGTTCAATTTTAAACCCAAAAGGACAAATTTTCAATAAAATATTTCAGTTTTAAACCGAATTTTACATTTACGTTTTCAATTAAAATTAGGAATCTTCAACCAGAAAAATTAATTTTAAACAAAGTATTTGAATTTTCAACTAAAAACGATAAGTTTACCACTCAAAATGAAAGAATTAAATTTTCAGTTAAGAAAATTAATCAAGAACCAGAATAATTTTTTTTTCAACAAAATAGTTAAATCTTCAACCAATAAAATGAATTTTGAACCAGGTAGTTATTTCAACGAAATAGTTGAATTTTAAACCCCAAAGATTTATTTTTAATCCAAAAGGACAAATTTTCCATTCAAAATTTTTTTTCAAACAAAATACATGAGTTTTCAACAAATTAGTTCAGTTTTCCACCGAATTTTACAACCAAACCATTTTCAACTAAAATTAGGAATCTTCAACCAGAAAAATTAATTTCTAACATGGTAGTTGAATTTTTAACTAAAAACGATAAATTTACAACTAAAAACGAAGTATGTAATTAAATTTCCATTTAAGAAAATTAATTAAGAACCAAAATAAACAAATTTCAACAAAATAGTTAAATCTTCAACCAATAAAATGAATTTTGAATAAGGTAGTTCAAATTTCAACGAAATAGGCCCTCTAGGGTGAAAAAAAAAAATTGCAATCCATTTTTGGATTGTATAGGTACCACATTGAATTCAATAAGAAATGGTTAAAATTTCAAATCGAAATATTTATGACCTTTTCGACAAAATATTTGAATTTTTAACCCAAAAAGATGAATTTCCCACCAAGACCTTTTTTTAATAAAAAAAAAATTATTTTCAATCCAAAATAGGTGAATTTTCAGTCCAAGAAGACGAATTTTCTACAAAGCAGTTGAATTTTCGAACCAAAAAGGTGAATTTTTTTTTTAATAGTTGAATTTTTAAATTATATCAAATAGTTGAATTTTCGAGCCAAAGAAGAATTTTTAAAATACAGGTGAATTTTCAATGCAAAAGTACGAATTTTCTATCCAAAATGACGAATGTTTAACAAAACATTGAAATTTTCAATATAATAATTAAAATGTCAACAAAATAGTGGAATTTTCAACTAAAATTATGAATCTGCGACAAAAAAATGAATTTTTAACAAAGAATTTCAATTTTCAACCAAGTAGTTGAATTTTCAATCAGAAAAGATGAATTTTCAACAAAAATGTAATATTTAATATTTAAACAAACAAACGAATTAAATTCAATCAAAAAAGATGAATTTTCAACAAAATAGTTGATTCGTCAAACAAAACACAATAATTTTTAACGGAAATTTTTTTATTTTGAACAAATAAGATAAAATTTCTACCAAAAAATATGAATATTCAGAACAAAAAGACGAATTTTCAACAAAAGAGTAGAATTTTAAATCAGGAAATATTTTTCAGCCAGAAGAGAAACAAAATTTCAACCAAATAGTTAAAAACCCGTACAACTAAAAACGATCAATTTAAAAAAAATGGAATAGTTCAATTTGCAGTTGAAAAATTTGACTTTCAACCGGAAAAAAAGAATTTTTTAAAAAGTAGTTCAACTTTGAATCAAGTAGTTCAATTTTCAAAAAAAAAATATTAATTCTGAACGAAAAATATAATAGTTAATATTTTAACGACAAATTTTAATTTTAAATCAAAAACGTTCAAATTTAACCAAAAAGATAAGTCGTCAAGAAAAAAGTTGAATTTTCAAACCAAGTAATTGAATTTTAATTTAAACCGATCAAATTTTAACTAAAATTGGAATACATTAATGTACAGTTCAGAAAATTGATTTTCAACCAAAAAAGATCGAATTTTCAACAAAATAGTTCAATTTTCAACCAATAATGGAATAGTTCAGTTTTCAACCTAAAATAACAATAGTTCAATTTTCAACCAAGAAAAATGAATTTTCCCTCAGATAATTGAATTTTCAAAAAAAAAAAAAAATTGCAATCAATTAGTTTTATTTGCAACGGAGATTGACAACCAAATAGTAGTAGAAATTTCAAGAAAAAGAGACGAATTTTCAATAAAAATGTTTAATTTTCAACCAAACACATAGTTAAATTTTCAAGCCAAAAAGATAAATTTTCAACCAAACATGGAAAAGATTCATTGTCCGTTAAAAAAATTAAACTGAAAAAATAATAAATTTGTAACAAAGTGGTTCAATTTTTACCCAAGTAGTTCAATTTTCAATTCATCCAAAAAAATTCCACCAAAAATGAAAGTTACATTTTCAGTTAAAAAAATTAATTTTGAGCCAAAAATAAAATTTGTTTTCAACAAAGTAGTTAACTTTTAACCAACGAAATGAATTTTCAACTAAAATGATGAATTTTTAAATGGAATAGTTCAATTTCCGTTAAAAAAAATTAATTTTGAATAAACAAAAAAACGAATTTTCAACTAAAGATGAATTTTCAATTAAAATTATGAATCTTCATCAAGGAAAATGATTTTTTAGCAAAGTCGTTAAATCTTCAACCACGTAATTGAATTTTCAACCAAGAAAAATGAATTTTTTAACGAATAATGTATAGTAGATATTTCAACCAAAAAAGACGAATTTTTAAACAATCTAGTTGAATCCTCAACCAAAGAAGATTATTTTCAACCAAACTGTTATATTTTTTAACAAACAAAAAACAAACAAAAAATGAAACTTCTAGCAAAAGAGATGGATTTTTAAACCGAAAAGACGAATTTTCATAAAAATTGTTGAATTTTCAACCAAGAAAGATTTCAGTTGAATGTTCTATCCAAAGAGAAGAATTTTCAACAAAACAGTTGAAATTTTAACCAAAAAGGATGACTTCTCAATCAAATAGTTGAATTTTCAACCAAATAACACAATTTTTAAATAAAAATATTATCATTGGGAAAAAGCAACTTAAAAGAGAGATAGAGAAATAGAAATACAAGACAACTAAATTACTGTGAAGAATGTTATATAATTATATAAAATTTTAATTATATCCGAATGCCATTTGATTCTAAATATTCAATTTGAAATCATTAATATTTTTTATAAACATCCGAATTCTAAAATATTCAAATTTGAAAACCTTGAATTTTGATACGTCCAAATTTAAAAGACCATCTACTTCTAGCTTAAAATTTAAAAGGCTAAATCAAATTTCCAGAGTATGTAAATACATATGAAATGTCTCGCTTTTAAATTCAAGTGTCTTTATTTCAATCATTCGAATTTAAAAGCATTAATAATCGAACCCATAAAATTTGAAAGCACCAAAATTTAAAATCCTCCAACCTAAATATTTAAAAGGCCTTAATTTCAACAAAACATAAATTTTAAAATCTTTCAAAATTAAACAATCATAAACCCTTTTTTATTGAATTGTATAAGAAATTGTATACAATCTTCAAATTACAGGGATCACAGTGGTTCAGTAGATCAATTTTAGGCAAAAAAAGGTATTTTTCTGAAAAAAAGGGTTTAAAAGGGGATTATATTGATTATTTAAAAAAAATTTATATCATACGGGTATCTCGTGAATATTGGGCGAAAGTTTGAACTTATGAAAATATATTTTTATCAGTCGATAAATTTTGATTACATAGCATAAATCATTTTCGGGTTGCAAATTAAACTGTTTTGCATAAAATTCGTCTTGTAGCCGTGAAAATTCAACAATTTGGTAGAAAAGTAAAATATTTGGTTAAAAATTTAAATATTTAGTTAAAAATAAACTTTATAGTTAAAAGTTCATATTCACCAGTTGAGAATTTAACTTTTTCGTAGAAAATTTGTCTTTTTGGTTGAAAATTCAACAATTTATTTGAAATTCTTTTTCTTTCTTCACTGAAAATCTTTCTTGGTTTGAGATTCATCTCTTTGGTTGAAAATTCAAATATATTGTTATAGATTCGTTTTCTGTTGTTGATGAAAATTCAAATATTTCGTTGAAAATAAAATTTACAGTTGATGATTCACAATTTCGGATTGAAAATTTAACTATTTTGTAGAAAATTCGTCCTTTTGGCATACAAATTTAATAATTTGATAGAATATTCAACTATCTGGTTAAAAAATTTGATATTTAGTTGAAAATGAACTTTATAGTTGAAAATTCACATTTTCGGGTTGAGAATTTAAATGTTTTGTAGAAAATTCTTCTTTTTGCCTTGAAAATTCAACAATCTGGTAGAAAAGTAAAATATTTGGTTAAAAATTTAAATATTTAATTACAAATAAACGTTATAGTTAAAAGTTCATATTCACCAGATGAGAATTTAACTTTTTCGTAGAAAATTTGTCTTTTTGGCTTGAAAATTCAACAATTTATTTGAAATTAATTTTCTTTCTTGGCTGAAAATCTTTCTAGGTAGAAGATTCATCTCTTTGGTTGAAAATTCAAATATATTGTTGAAGATTCATTTTTTTGTTTGAAAATGCAAATATTTGGCTGAAAATAAACTTTACAGTTGAAGATTCATATTTTCGGATTGAAAATTTAACTGTTTTGTAGAAAATTCATCCGTTTGGCATGAAATTTTAACAATTTGATCAAAAAGTCAACTATTTGGTTAAAAGTTTTGATACTTAGTTGAAAATTAACTTTATAGTTCAAAATTCACATTTTCGGATTGAGAATTCGACTGTTTTGTATAAAATTCGTCTTTCTGCCTTAAAAGTTCAACAAATTGGTAGAAGAGTCAAATATTTGGTTAAAAACTTAAATATTTAGTTTAAAATGAACTTTACAGTTGAAAAATTATATTTTCGAGTTGAGAATTTCAAGGTTTTATAGAAAATTTGTTTTTTTGGCTTAAGAATTCAAGCATTTAGTTCAAATTTTTTTTTTCTTGACTAAAAATCTTTCTTAGTTGAAGATTCATCTCTTTGGTTGAAAATTTAACTGTTTTGTATAAAAATCTTCCTTCATTTGGCTTGAAGATTTAACAATTTGGTAAACAAATTTAACTATTTATTTAAAAATTAAATTTTTTTTTTAATTGATATTTTCGGGTTGAAAATTTAACTGCTATGTAGAAAATTCATCTTTTTGGTTTAAAAATTCAACTATTTGGTTGAAAATTCAACTATATTGTTGAAGATTCTTTGTTTTTAATTTCAAATATTTGATCGAAAATGAACTTTATAGTTGAAAAATCATATTTTCGAGTTGAGAATTTAATTTTTTTGTAGAAAATTTGTTTTTTTTTTGCTTGAAAATTCAAGTATTTAGTGGAAATTTTTTTTTCCTTTTTGACTGAAAATTTTTCTTAGTTGAAGATTCATCGCATTAGTTGAAAATTTAACTATATTGTTGAGAAATCGTTTTTTTTTTTCTTCGAAAATGCAAATATTTGATTGAAAATGAACTTTACAGTTGAAATTTCATTTTTTCGGGTTGAAAATTTAACTGTTTTGTAGAAAATTCGTCTATTATTTGGCTTCCAAATTTAACAATTTTGTTGAATTCAAATATTCGTGATTTAAAATTAAAATCTTTTTTGGTTGAAATATCAACTATTACATTTATTGTTGAGATTCATTTTTTTTGTTCAAGATTCAACATTTTAGTTGAAAATTCAACTATTTTGTTCACAATTTTTTTTTAGTTGCAAATTAATTTTATTAATCGAAAATTTATCTATTCCAGTTCCGGATTCATCATTTTAGTTGAAAATTCATCTTTCTGGTTGAAAATTTAACAATTTTGTGAAATTTTTTTTTTATGAAAATTAATTTTTCGAACCGAAAATTTAACTATTTCATTTTTGGTTTCAAGTTTTTTTTTAATTGCAAATTGATCTTTTTTGGTTGAAAAATCAATTATTTGTTTTAAAATTCCTGTATTGTGTTGAAAATTCGTCTTTTTGGAAGAAACTTAATGTTCTTTTATAAAATTTCATCTTTTTTGGTTAAAACTGCAACGGTTTAGTTGAAAATTTAATCTGTTTTGGTTGAGGATTCAACTATTTACTTCAAAATTCATGTATTTTGTTAAAAATTCGACTTTTTTGAAAGAAAATTAACTTTCTTGATTTAAATTTCATATTTTTTTATAAAAAATGTAACGATTTATTTGAAGGTTATTCTGTTTTGGTTGTGGATTCAACTATTTTCTTGAAAATTCATTTTCTTTAACTGAATTGATTTGTTTTTTAATTTAAATAAAAATCTTTCTTTCTTGAAATATTAACTAAAACATTTTTCGTTGAAAATTTATCTTTTTTGTTTGAAAATGAAATCGCTCAGTCAAAAGTTGAAAATCTTTGTCCACAAATAATTTTTTTGGTTGAAGATTTATCAATGTGGTTGAAAATTTAAATATTTTTGTTTGGGTTAAAAAATAATCTTTCCAGTTGACAATTCAATTAGTTGGTTAAAAATTCATGTATTTGTTTTTAAATTCATATTTTTTGAAGTAAATTAATCTTTTTGGTTGAAAATTCGTCTCTTTGGAATCGCCTTTTTGGAAGAAAATTAATCTTTTTGGTCGAATTTTAATATTTTTTGGTTAAAAATGCAACGGTTTAGTTGAAAATCAATTTGTTGTAGTTCAAAGTTTAGCTATTCGGTTCAAAATTCACGTTTTTTGTTGAAAAATCGCCTTTTTGGCAGAAAATTAATCTTCTTGATTGAAATTTAATTTTTTTGGTTAAAAATTCAACAGTTTGTTTGAAAATTAATCGGTTTTGGTTCCGGATTCAACCGTTCTCTTGAAAATTCGTCTTCTTTGACTGAATTTGTTTTTTAATTTGAAATAAAAATCTTTCTTTGTAGAAATTGTTGAAGATTCTTCTATTTTTCTGACTGAAAATTTAACTATTTGATTTTCGGTTAAAAAATGATCTTTCCAGTTGACAAATCAACTATTTGGTTAAAAATGCATGTATTTTTTTTTAAATACTTATTTTTTGGTAGCAAATTAATCTCTTGGTTGAAAATATATCTCTTTGATTGAAAATTGGTCTATTTGGTAGAAAATTAATCTTCTAGTTTGAAAAATCATTTCTTTTGTTGAAAATTAATCTTCTCAGTAGAAAATTCATCTCTTTGGTTAAAAATTCATCTAGTTTGTTGAAAATGCAATATTTTTACTTGATGGATTAACAATTGGAAGCATTGAATTTGAATGTAATATTATTACCTACATTTAAAATAATTTTTTCCCCTATTTTCGTGGAAAGACTCGTTATTTCATCTGTTTTTAGAAAATTCTTGCCTGTGAAGCCAGTTGCATCCATAAATATGTTTTGGATTTGCAACTACAGAAATCTCTGTACCGATTTCTTTGCTGATGACGATGTCCTTCAAATCTACAAAATTATCGAATGAATCGTTTAGCAAATATTAAAACTGGCATCATCAAAAATAATCTCTTTTAAAGCGTCCTGTTTGAATTTCTGTTTATGATTCTTAAAAAATTAATCGAAACATTGTAAAAAAACGTAAATATGGTTAAAATTCTCGATTGTAGGTGTTTCAGGAGATTTTTCAAATTCAAAGGGGAAACGGGGATTATGTAAAAAAGGGGAACGAAATCTGATCCCTACAATTATCAGAAAATATTCTTCTGTTGGAAAACGAAGAAAGCGTCAAGAACTCCAACCGTCCTTCTTGATTAAAATGAAAGGGACATCAAAAGTCATAACAGACCCAGACAGTGAATGAGAAAAAACTAATTTCCCAAGTCCAATTGAATCCTCAGAAAACCCGGAAATGCAATTTACGTTCCCTTGGTGACCCCGCTCTCTAATCGAAAGGGTTAAACGGCCAGTAAACGAATTTGAACCGCACATCGAACCAAACGTATTTCTGTCGACAAACGTCTCTTTTGAAAATAGCAAGACAAGTAGCAAGCAAAGGTCACTCACCACAAAACGTGAATCCCATTCCATTTCACTTAAAAAAAAATAAATTGCTCACATTTCCCGAAATTCACTATTAAAATCAACATTCCCAAATATTATAAAACCAGTGTAATTAAAATAATGTAAAAATTGTCACTCTCCACTCTTATAATATCGAATCGATCGTTTCTTCACATTTTCTTGCGATTTTGAACAACTTTTGTTTGCGACTGGCAAAACGGCGACAAATTCGCGACCAGGATAAGTTTGCACGACCCGAACGATGCGCACTAACTACTAATATTTATGTCGACTTGGGATCCCTATGCCAGACCAAAAGGAACACAATAACCAAAGAGAGCCTACGCAATTCGGCGGAAGCTTTGTATTTATTCCTGGCATACAAATGACCTTATTTGACACTAAATTAACGACGCTTTCTGCCTCAATTTACTCGTTTCTCAATTATTTTCATTTCAGGGTGGCTGCAAACATTCATTTTCAAGTATGGTGACCAGTAGGGCGCACAGTGGGATCCAACGCATATTTTTCTTTTGTGGGTGATTCTGAAGCCAATCCATTCAGATTATTATTATTATTATTATTATTATATCATTAAGCCGTTTCCCTTTCGGGGTAGGCGTGAATTGCTCGGTGGTAAAAATACATGGGATTCGGTCCATTTTTGCCCTATTTTGCTAATATCTTCGTAAAAACTAATTTTTTCTATATATGTGTGTTGGAAAAATAGCTTTTATTTTCTTAGAACTATTCAATGACATAATTAAATGATAATAATAATTATTCATTACGAAGATATTACAAAAATAAAATTTTGTCCCATGCATTTGTCCCTTGTTTCCCCCTCAGCAATCAACGAAGTGAAGTTAGTTGGTGGTTGAAGTGAAAATACCTAATTAGATGGGAATATACAAACTGCCATCTTGGTTCCCCGCGAAATTCAAAATCGCTAACTTCATATCGAATTTTTAAGAGATGAATTTTGGTCTAGAATCTAATTAAATAGTAATGTGTAACAAAATTGATGTAAAGTTAGCTGTAATATTTCAAGATAATAATATTAATAGGAAGATCAATGTTCTTAAGCTTTATAATATAATGATCAATTGAAAAGAAAAAATGTTCAATTATTCTACTTACCGATAACACGTAGGTTATAACTATTGATTCGGAAGTTTTTGGAATTCGAAATTAATATAAATGCATTCCTAACCTTACTTTATTCTGGATTTTATTTCGCTGAAACATACCAAAAAACGCTCGCAGGCAATTTAGTGACGTATAACCATAAGCTTCAGACCCCAAATATTGAAATTATATTGTTTCAGTCATGATTATAAGTACTTACTTCGCATAATTTTGAATTACAATTCGTTTCCCATTTGGCGCGTCTACAATTTATAATTCATATCGACAGTCTTTGTATTTGTCCTAGTGGAAAACGATAAAGTTTAATCCATAATTTCTTCTGTTTTCACAAGATAAGCACTACAGCAGACCATTTTTTCATATATTCTAAACTTAATTTTATCTAAAATACAGGACATGCTTATCGCATTGTTTCCCGCAAACTGTGCAGGAACCAATATGGCGGTTGCATATTCCTGTCTAATATAGTACCCTAACCATGTGTTTCATGCCATAAGGGCGCCACTTGTTTCGTTTTAAAAATCGACATTTCCGTTTGATATTTTATCAATTTTTAATAAATTATTATAAACTATTGAATAAACAAAATTAGTTTTAATTTCACATTTAAATTCTTTGGGAGTCAAAGTTTATAAAAAGCTTAACTATAAGGCAAACAAAATTTCTGTGGATGATTCTACACACTAAATAACAGCGTCCTGATATTTGATTTGAGCCGACAGTTTTACATATTTTCAAAGCAATATTTACTACCAAAAAAGGTGACATTCTCGACTTTTGGACGAAATTTCGCTTTGATTTATGGCGGGAAGTTCAAATCGAAGTTTCATATGAAGTATTTGGTCCATTGTTTTCCCATCAGCACACAACAAATTGAAGTTAGCTGGTGATTAAGTGAAAATACCAACTTAGATAGTTTTACTTCAACCACCAGCTAACTTTACTTCTTTGAGTGCTGAGGGGAAAGCAATGGACCGAATGCATAAGATAAAACTTTTTTTTTAAATAACTTCGTAATGAATAGTAATTATTATCATTTTATTATTTCGTTGAATAGCTCTTAAAAAATAAGAACTATTTTTTGAATACACTTATATAGAGAAAATTAGTTTTTTCGAAGATATTAACTAAATAGGCAAAAAATGGACCGAATCTCATGCATTTTGTCCATTGTTTTCCCCTGAACATTTAACGAAGTGAAGTTAGCTGGTGGTTGAAGTGAAAGTGGCGGGAGCTGTTTCAGCCAAAGTTCCGCGAAAATTAAAATTGGATAATTGTAAAATTGATTTTTTATACACAACTTAAAAAACAGAATAAAAATAAAAAAACGTTGATAAACAAAGTTTATAGTTAATTCACACAACAAAGTAAAAGTTCAAGTCGTTCAGATTGAAATAAAAAACTTACTATTTTGATGACTGGTCAGTTTTTCTTGCGTAGTTCTAAATTTCACAAATATAACATAATTGTCTACAAAAAAAAACCTTTCAAAGTACAAGTATTCAAAAGTTTTCTATTTTTCATGTCGAAAACGAATAAATTCCATAATTTTGGGTTAAAAGCTCAACTATTTTGTAGGAAAATCGTATTTTTGGGTTGAAAATTCAAGAATTTGGTTGATATTTTTTTCTTCCTTGACTGAAAATTCTTTTTAGTTTAAAATTCAACTATTTTAATGAAAATTCATCTTTTTTGGTTGAATTTCATCGTTTTTCAATAAAATTAATTTTTTTTATAAAAATTAAAATACTTGGTTCAAACGTGAAATAAATTGTTGAACATTTATTTTTTGTTTGGATATTCTTCTCTTTGTTTGAAAATGTAACTATATATTTTGTTGAAAATTCATTTTTTTCCGGCTTAAGATTACTTTTCTTAACTGAAAATTTATGTATCCCATGTTTGGTTGAAAATTCATCTTTTTTAGCTCATAAATACACTATTTGGTTGAAAATTCCTGTATTTAATTTTAAATTTCTGTTTGTCAAAAAATGAAACTTTTTAGTTCAAAATTCATCTTTTTTGTTGAAAATTTATTTCATTGGTTTTAAAGTTAACTATTTTGTTGAAAAATCGCCCCCCCCCCCCTTCAAAATTTATCTTTTTCAGTTGGAAGTTCTTTTATTTTGATAAAAATTCGTCTTTTTTGGCAGAAAACTTTTTTAGTTGAAAATTTATTCTTTTCTGTTTTATGAATAAGATATGTGGTTGAATACTCCTGTATTTTATTTAAGATTTCTAATTTTTTTTTATAAAATTTATCTCCTTGGTTCAAAATCCATCTTTTTGGTTGAAAATGAATTTCTTTAGTGGAAAATTGATCTACTTTGTTGAAAATTCGTTTTTATTTTGGTTAGAAATTTTAATTTGTTTACTAAAAATTTAAGTATTACATTTTTTACTAAAAATGTAACTTTTCCTTTTTATACTAAAAATTTAACTATTCCATTTTTGGTTACAAATACAACTATTCTATGCTTAAAAAATCATTTGTTTGAGTAGAACATTATTTTTCTTATTTTAAAATGCATCTTTTTGATTGAAAATTTATTTCTTTGGTTGAAAATTTAACTATTTTGTTGAAAATTTGTTTCCTCCTAGCTTAAATGATTTTTTTTAACTAAAAATATAGCTATTTCATTTTTAGTTAAAAATTTATACTTTTTTTTTAGTTTTAAGTTCATCTTTTTTATAGAAAATTAATCTTCTTGTTTAAAAAACCATCTTTTTGGTTGAAAATTTTAATTTTTGTTTGAAAATGCGTTGTTTTTTAGTTGCGGAAATTCATCTCTTCCAATTTTGTGTAAAAATTTATCCTTTTTTGTTAAAAATTCATTTCTTTAGTTAAAAAGTTAGCTCTTATTTCAAATTCGTTGTTTTTTTGCGAAAAATGTTACTATTTCATTGTTGGTTAAAAATTTATCTTTATTTTTTTAATTGTATTTTGTTAAAAATTCGTCTTTTAGGGTAAACAATTATTCTTCTTGATAAAAAATTTATCTTTTTTAGTTCATAAATAAACTGTTTGGTTAAAAATGTATGTATTTAATTTAAAATTTCTACTTTTTTGTTAAAAAATTAAACTTCTTGATTAAAATTTCTTTTCTCTGATTGAAAAATAATTTCTTCGGTTTTAAAGTTAACTATTTTTTTGAAAATTCATCTTTTTTGTTGACACTTCACATCTTTAGTTGAAAATTGAACTACTTTGTTCAAAATTTCTTTGTTTTTTTTGTTTTTTGTTTTGGAAATTATATATTTTTTAAACTAAAAATGTATCTTCTCGAGGTAAGACTTCAACTATATGGTTGAAAATTCATCTTATAGGACAGAAAATTATTTTTCATGTTTTGAGAATGCATCTTTTTGTTCAAAATTCATTTCTTTGGTTGAAAACTTAACTATTTTGTTGAAAATTCGTTCCTTTTTTGTTCAAATCAACTTTTTAATGGAAAATGTAGCTGTTTTATTTTTAGTTATAAATTTATACTTTGTTTAGTTTTAAATTCCTCTTGTAGTGGAAAATAAATCTTCTTGTTTGAAAATTCATATTTTTGGTTGAAAATTTAACTTTTTTTTGAAAGTGCGTTGTTTTTTGGTTGAAAATTTAACTCTTCCATTTTTGGTTAAAAATTAATCTTTTCGAGTTCATAAATAAACTATTTGTTTGAAAATTCCTGTATATTATTTTGAACTTCTACCTTTTTGTTAGGAAATTAATCTTCTTGGTTAAAAATTCATAATTTTGGTGGAAAAGTAATTTCTTTGGTTTTAAAGTAAAGAATTTTTTTGAAATTTCGTTTTTTTAGTTTGAAAATTTACATTTCCTGGTTGAAAATTCTTGTATTTTATGAAATATTCATCTTTTTTGATAAAAAATTATTCATCTTGTTTGAAAATTCATCCTTTTGGTTGAAAATTCATTTCTTTCTCGTTTCTTTTTTGTGCAAATTAACTTTTTTAACTAAAAATATAGCTATTTTATTTTTATTCAAACCTGTATACCTTGTTTAGTTTTGAATTCGTCTTTTTAGTAGAAAATTAATCTTCTTGTTTGAAAATCCATCTTTTTGCTGAAAATTTAACTTTTTTTTTAAAGTGTGTTAATTTTGGTTGGAAATTTAACACTTCCATTGTATTGGTTGAAAATTTATCTTTTTTAGCTCATAAATTAACTATTTATTTAATCATTTAAGAAAAACTGACCAGCAAATAAAATATTTATTTTTTACTTTTCAAACTGAATGACTAAATGTGTATTAACAAAAATAAAAAATTTCATTTATTCAATTTGAACTGGATGTTGATCGCGCCTTTATTTGAAATGATTAAATAAGACAATCAATTTTTCACAATATAAAATCAATCATTTATTTGCAAAGAGTACAATCAAACAATTATTTTACCTTGAACTCCCAAATACTATTTTGTGATCTGAAAATAAATTGTTATCATTTCCTCAATGATGATTTATTATAAAAAATTGATTTACACATGTCATAGTTTCATAAAAGCGCGCCATTTACAGAGAATGAGACTACTGATGCAGTAGTGATTTTTCAAATTTTTGGTTCTTTTGACTCCAATTCATTAATTGACATCATGAATGTTGCCACAACTACGTGATACCAAAAAGAGTTTTAAGAATGATAGGAACAAAGGAAGTGTGCAAAACAAGTGATGTGAGTAAAACCACGAGGGTGAAGCAACTGAAGCCTCGTGAAAAGAATTGGAAACAAATATTTCCAATATGGCCACTTATGGAGCGACACTTGCGCTCATGTGAGAACTAGGGAAACTACAATCGCGAGTGCCGTACGGGCGGGATATTCAAATTTGAAATATTGTACTTATGCTGTCAATAATTTGTAATATTGTTTATAGATATTATTACATACAACAATTGCAGTGCACAATAACATTAATCAATGGCATTACAAATTATTGAAAACATTATTGGTAAATGGAATTTAATAAATATTATTTTAAAAAAATAAATAAAAAAAGATCCCGAGCATGGGTTTTTATTTGACACAAATCACGGAATTCGTTCACAAATCTTTTTTCATAAATATACATAACGGATTAACGCATTGTAAAGAAACATTGTTTAAAATAATGAACCGGAATACTAATAAATTTATTATGCGAACATATGGTTTTGTTGAACTAACTTTTGTAAAGTAACGCGACCCAATATAGAGGTTATGTTACCTTTCTTACAACCGGCATAGCAAAGTCTAAAGTCGTGAGACCTGGTACAAGGCACTTGATTTTACACGCGATTCTTTTCGAGTTAATTGAAAAACTATCGTTAAGATTTCACGATTATGTTCATTGGGACGTCTAAGAATTAGGGTAAAAAATAGCGTCAGTTTTTAACGTTTTCAACCGTGATTTTTTCAACTGTCAGTTTTCAGTGCTACCATACTAACGATTTGAAAGTTTACTACATTTTCGCAAACTGAATATTTTTAAAGTCCCTAGAAAGGACCCCAGATCTAACTGGACCGGAAGTCAAATTGGTTACCGGAAGTTCCTATGCTGGCTTCACCCCTGTGAGTAAAACTGTTAATACTGAACAAAATAATGTAGTCAGTATTACGACAGAAGCTGATGATGAGCTTGATCAAATTTAATATTATAAAAATGTACCAAATATTTTAATAACCGGAGTGTTCTGTAAAAACGGATGAGTTCATAATTAAACAAATTTGATTCTATTCAATTGTTCCAATTCGTTTCCACGTCTTACGTATTGTCCTATTTATATTTTCTGAAAACTTTAAAAACATAAAAACTTCAATAAAATTGTAGATTTCTGAATAATGGTAAAATATGATCTGTCAAATCGTTATTTAAATATTTAATACATGTTTCACGCTTTATTATTATTGCTTTTTCTTTTATTATTAATTACTATAATATTAATTCAAATTTCGCGCCCTCGAAAGTCAAATCTAGTAAGAAGTTAGTAACTTTTAGTGATTTTTAGTGATTTTTTTATACTCGAGTTTTAGTGATTTTTAGTGTTTTTTCGAGCGCTCGATTGTGTTTTTTCTCATGGAAGTGATTGGCCACCCTGAGGAAAATGCGGGAAAACATTTGTTGTCATGCTGTCAATTTGTGTCAGTTTGTTTTCGTTTCAGTTCCTTAGTCTTAATTTTTAACTTAGAGGTTTTAAAATGTCGCTTTCAACGAGTTATCAACCTGATTATTTTTCAATAACTGATATTTTGGCTACTGAAGAACGTTTGCAATGTATAGTAATCGTTACTGTTCCTGGACTTGGTTCGTACCTAACCTACAAATTTGTTTACATTTAAATTTTAGTAGATTTGTTATTTATTCTTTATTTTCTCTCTGATTATTGAATAATAATTACATTTTCAGGCCTAGGACTCACCACATTATTTACACTATTTTACACTTTTTTTGAATGATGACACTATTTTACTACTATTTCAAAAAAAATTACACTAAAGACAATATTTTCTCACAAATGGCTGTTAATTGCACTATTTACTTTTTCTTTAAAAATCTTTTTTTCACTTTTTCGCTACAAACTGTCTCAATGTAAAATTTAAAAAAATTCTCACTAATTTGCTGGATACTTTTTTGGATAATCTGAAATCTTAAAAGTTTTTTTGGAATTTTCGAGAGAAACTTAGGGAAATTATATTCATATAAGCCTAAAGCAAATAGAGAAACTTTAAAAATAAATAGTTATTTGTAATTTTTATTTTTTATTAAAAATGATTTTTCCTTTCAAATTATAATTTACAAAAATGATGAATTTTTTAGCCAAAAAGGCAAGCTTTTAACAAATGAATTTGCAACCAGTTACATTTTTAAACAAAAAGATGAATTATCAACAAATTACATAAATATTCCACAAAACAGTTAAATTTTCTACCAAATTCTTAAATTTTCAATCGGAAAATGTGATAGTTGACATTAAAACCAAAAAAGATTTTAATTTTTAATTAAAAATAGTTGAATACAACCAAAAAAGACGAATTTTCAATAAACTATTTAAATCTTCAACTAAAACTGATTAATTTTTAACCACACGGTTACGTTTTTAACAAAAATAAAAATAATTCTACCAAAAAATACTAATTCTTAACAAAATACATATATTTTCTACCGAATAGTTCAGTTTTAAACTAAGAAGATTAATTTTCTACTAAAACACAAATTTTCGACAAAATACATAAATTCTGAACGAAATAGTTGAATTTTCAACAAAACTAGTCAAGCTTTCAAACGAAGAGATGAATTCTCGACAAAAAATATAATAGTTGATATTTAAACCACAAAAGGTTTTAATTTTAAATAAAAAACAGTTGAATATAAACAAAAAAATTTTAGGGGGTTTTCGAATATTTCAATGATTTTAAGGAATTTTAAATGATTCGAAAGATTTAAAAATATTTTTAAAAAAATACAAGGAGCTTTCGAGAGCTTTCAAATATTTGAAGGAATTTCAGAAAATTTCCCAAGATTTTTTATATTTTAGGGTATTTTCAAGATTTTCAAGGAATTTCAAAGAACTTTAAAAATTTTCAAGAGATTTTAAAAGATTTCCAAGTATTTGAAATATTTTAGGGTATATTGAAAGATTTTAAAATATATCACGAGATTTCCAAAGATTTTAAGGGATTTGAAATATTTTAGGGTATTCTAAAAGATTCTGAGTTTTTACTAATTGTCAATTACTTGAAGGGATGCCAAAGGATTTGAATGATTTTAGGATTTTTTTTTTCTTCAAAATTCCAAGTAATTTTTAAGAGCATTAAAAAATTTCAAATAATTTAAACTATTTGAGGTGTTTTAGAAAATATCAATTTTATTTTTTACAATATTTACAAATATTTAAAAAATTTTCAAGTAATTTTCAAGAGACTTAGCAATTTTACAGAAATTTTCCATAACTTAAATTATTTTAAGGGATTTATAACAAAATAATTAAATTATTTCAAGGGAATTTATCAGAGTTTCGATAATTATTTCAGTGATTTTGACGCATTTCAGAGGATTCTAAGTAATTTAGGGTATTTTCAACAAACAAGAAATTTTCAAGAGCTTGGAAAAACTTCAAGGGATTTAAAAATATGTCCAACGATTTCACATATGTAATGTTATTTCAGAAGATTCCAATGAATTTTCAATATATTTCAATAATTAGAAAGTATTCCAAAGGATTTTAAAAATTATAGAATATTTCTGAAACTTCCGAAGAATTTTAAAGAGCTTTAAAAAGTTTCCAGGGATTTAAAGAGATTTAAAATTATTTTAAATATTTTAGAGTATTTTAAAAGATTCCAAATAATTTTCAAGAGCTTAAAAAGTTTTAACCAATATCAACATTTTATTTATCTTCGAAAATTTATAGTGGATTTTAAAAAATTTCGAGCAATATTTTCTAGATTTCAATCATTTAAAGAGATTCCAAAATATTTGATGATTTCAGAGGATTTCTTTAAATTTCAAAGAATTTTCAAGAGTTTGAAAAAGTTACAAAAATTTCAAATATATAAGGGTATTTCGAAACTTCCAACAAATTTTAAAGAGATTTAAAAATTTCAATGTATTGCACAAAATTTAAAAGTATTTCAAATATTTCAGGGTGTTTCAAAAGAGTCTAAAGTCATTTTCATGAAATGTAACAATCTTTAAATTACTAAGAATTTAAGTGATTTTAAGCGATTCAAAAAAAAAATGTATTGCTTTCAAATGATTCCCTAAAATTTTGTTACGTTTGAGGATATGTAAAAAGATTTCAAGGTTCAACTTTTATAGGCAATTTGATTTCTTCTACCTTCATCTTATCCTGATCGAAATAGCTAATTTTCTACAGATTTAACGATTTTATTCGACGAATAGGGTATTAAAATGAAAGAAAAACATGCTTCGAGTAATTAAAATATTTTTGTTTCGGTTTTTATTTATCAAAACGACTCAATCGCAAAATTTTACGACTAGAGGAAACTTTTCGATTTAAAAACTAATTTAAAAATTATGCAGACATCAAATAGAAATAGAACCCAAGTTTCGCAATCGAGTCTCTATTTCATTATTTTTAATCCTAACGGTTGATCTTTTTGACAATATCTGATCGAAACATGATTAAACGACTTTATTATCATTGAACACGACTATCCAATCTTTTTATACTTTGATCTTGTTTCTACTATTATAATTTATGATTAATGTTTGCTTCCATATATCATAAATTATTTTATTTTCTGCACTAATATACGCAATAAATGAGTAAAATTAATAATATTCTTTATTGAATTATTATTATGCTTGATACGCATTATGTGTTTCATTAATTTTCAATTATTTATTTAATTTAGGTAGATTATGCTTGACTTTCTACATACACGGCGTAAAATGTATTTTAGCCGTTTTTCTACATTTCTCGTCCAGTCTCGTTTTTTCTATTATCATTTATGAATAATTTTTGCTCCCATATATCATAAAATAATTTGATTTCCTGCACTAAGATACGCAATAATTAAGTAAAATTAACAATATTCTTTACGAAATTATCATTATGCTTAATACATGATATGTGTTTCATTAATTTTTATTAATTTATTTAATTGAGGTAGATTATGTTCGACCTGCTAAATACACGAGGTAAAATATATTTCAGCCATTTTGCTATATTTCTTATTCAGTCTCATTTTTTCTATTATAATTTATGATATGATGTTTGCTCCCACATATCATTGATTATTTTATTTTTCCGACGCATATACGCAATAATTAGATAAAATTGATAATATTTTTCACTAAATTAGGACTATGCTTAATACGCAAAGTTTTTAATTAATTTTCATAAATTTATTTAGTTTAGGTAGATTATGCTTGACTTTCTAAATATACGACGTAAAATGTATTTCAGCCCTTCTTTGAAATTTCTGGTCCAATCACGTGTTTTCTATTATAGTTTATGATTAACGTTTGATCCCATATATCATAAATTAAGTTTATTTCCTGCACTAAGATACGAAATAATTAAGTAAAATCATTAATACTCTTTACGAAATTATCATTATGCTTAATACATAATATGTGTTTCATTAATTTTCAATAATTTATTTAATTTAGGTAGATTATGCTTGACTTTCTAAATAGACGACGTAAAATGTATTCCAGCCATTTTTATACATTTCTGGTACAGACTTCTTTTTTCTATTATAATTTATGATTAATGTTTGCTCCCATATATCATTAATTAATTTTATTTTCTCGACTAAGATACGCAATAATTAAGTAAATTGAAAATATTCTTCACTAAATTATGATTATGCTTAATACGCAAAGTTTTAAATTAATTTTCATAAATTTATTTAGTTTAGGTAGATTATGCTTGACTTTCTAAATACACGACGTAAAATGTATTTCAGCCCTTCTTTGAAATTTCTGGTCCAATCACGTTTTTTCTATTATAGTTTATGATTAATGTTTGATCCCATATATCATAAATTAAGTTTATTTCCTGCACTAAGATACGAAATAATTAAGTAAAATCATTAATATTCTTTACGAAATTATCATTATGCTTGATACATAATATGTGTTTCATTAATTTTTATTAATTTATTTAATTTGGGTTGGTTATGCTTGACTTTCTAAATAGACGACGTAAAATGTATTCCGGCCTTTTTCTATATTTTTCTTCCAATCACGTATTTTCTATTATAATTTATGATTAATATTTGCTCCCATATATCATAAATTAATTTTATTTTCTGGCCTAAGATACGCAATAATCAAGTAAATTGATAATATTCTTCACTAAATTATGATTATGCTTAATACGAAAAGTTTTTAATCAATTTTCATAAATTTATTTAGTTTAGGTAGATTATGCTTGACTTTCTAAATAGACGACGTAAAATGTATTTCAGCCCTTCTTTGAAATTTCTGGTCCAATCGCGTTTTTTCTATTATAATTAATGATGGATGTTTGTCCCCATATATAGTAAATTAATTTTATTTTTCCGACTAAGATACGCAATAATTCAGTAAAATTGAATATATTCTTCACGAAATTATCATTATGCTTAATACCCAAAGTGTTTCATTATTTTTATAAATTTATTCAATTTAGATAGATTATGCTTGACTTTCTAAATACACCACGTAAAATATATTTAAGCCATTTTCCTATATTTCTCGTTCAGTCTCATTTTTTCTATTATAATTTATGATTGATGTTTGCTCCCATATATCATAAATTAATTTTATTTCTTTCGACTAAGATACACGATAATTAAGTAAAATTAATAATATTCTCTACCAAATTGTCATTATGCTTAATACATCAAGTTTAATTAATAACAACAATTTATTTTTATTTTTTAGTGTGAATTACTTTTGATATACGTGAAATGTATTGCATTAATTTTTCAAAATTTACTTAATTTAAGTAAAGTATGATCGACTTTCTGACTACACGACGTAAAATATTCCTTTTAAATGTATTTTTTTGAATGAGATTAACTTCGAATATACGCGAAATGTCTTTCATTAAGTTTCATAAATTCATTTGATTGAAGTAAAGTACGATCAACTTTCTAAATACACGATGTAAAATATATTTCAGCCATTTTTTTACATTTCTCGTCCAGTCACAGATGTTCTACTTTATCCTTATGCGCGTTCATTTTCGGCAGATATAATTGTACTACATTCTACTTGAATAATGACAAAAAAAAGTCCTAATTTGTGTCGCCACCGCAGTGCTATATTATGAAGTACAATTTATGCATTTTTTAGAGTGCGATTAACTTTTGATATGCCTGAAATGTTTTTAATTGATTTTTCTAAATTTACTTAATTTGAGTAAAGTATGATTGACTTTCCAATTACACGACGTAAATTTATTTTTTTTAATGTATTTTTTTGAGTGAGATTAAATCAAATTATACGTTGAATGTATTTCACTAAGTTTCATAAATTTATTTAATGTTGGTAAAGTATGATCGACTTTCTAAATAAACGACGTAAAATGTATTTCAGTCATTTTTCTACATTTCTCGTCCAATCACAGACGTGGCGCCACCGCAGTTCTATATTTTAGAGTACAATTTATGTATTTTTTTCAGCGTGATTACCTTTTGATAAACGTGAAATGTATTGCATTAATTTTTTGAAATTTATTCAATTTATGTGAAGTATGATCGACTTTCCAATTACACGACGTAAACTGAATTTCATTTAATGTATTTTTTTTTGTTGAGATTAACTTTAATTATACGTTGAATGTATTTCTTTAAGTTTCATAAACTTATTTATTTCAAATAAAGTATGATCAGCTTTCTAATTACACGACATATAAATATAAAATATAAATAATATATGAAAAATGTAAATAATGTAATATATAAAACATATGAATGAGATTACCTTTAATTATACGTTGAATGTATTTCTTTAAGTTTCATAAATTTATTTAATGCAAGTAAAGTATGATCAACTTTCCAATTACACGACATATTTTCAAGTGTTACAAACAATTCTGATGAATAAATTTATGAAATGGGCACTCTTTGGTACATAAAATGCGTTTCTTTAGCAGAATCTGTTGTTTTACTTTCAAGAATAATATTTTGATGGAATTTATTCACACTCGACAACTTTTTTATTGTTATAAACAATTACAATAAACAAATTTATTAAATAAGTACTTTTAGATACAGCGAATTCATTTCTTCTGCAGAAACGTTTATTTTACTTTCAATAATAATGTGTTGAGGGGATTTATTGACACGCAACAGTATCTTTTATCGTTATAAACAATTCTAATTAAAAAATTTATTAAATAATCGCTTTTACATTCAGAAAATGCGTTTCTCAATCAGAATCGGTTATTTTACCTTAAAAATAATATTTGAACAGGGTTCATTCACATTTTGGAACATTTTTTATTGTTATAAACAATTTTTGTTAACAAATTTATTTAATAGGCGCTTTCACATACAGCAAATGCGTTTATTTTGCAGAAACGTTTATTTTACTTTCAAGAATAATGTTTTAACGGGATTTATTCACATTGAGCAATATTTTTCATTTTTATAAACCATTTTCAAGAAAAAATTTATTAACTTGGCACTTTTAGGTACAAACAGTAAGTTCACTGTTTCTAGACCTTTTTGAGAAAATATCGAAAAATAAAGCAAAGCAGGGCGAGCAATAATATAAAAATTTAGAAATTGCAAATTTTCAATTTCTGAAAAAAAAATCTTTCTTCTTCGCTCCGGTAGGAATCGAACCTCACATCTTCAGATTGCCGGTCGAGTGCTTTAACGACTAAGCTACTAGAGAGACAGATACTTTTTTCAGATACACGCTTTTATATATACCGATATTATTGATTTCCAGTTTTACAGTTCGTGAAAGTTATCTACATCGATCATTACCAACTCCGATGATAATGCAGATTCTTTCTAACTTAGCTATGAAAAGCGTATATCTGAAAAAAATATCTGTCTTCGATCTCTCTAGTAGTTTAGTGGTTAAAGCACTCGACCGGCAATCGGAAGACGTGAGGTTCGATTCCCACCGGAGCGAAGAAAAAAGATCTTTTTTCAGAAATCAAAATTTTTTATTTATAAATTTTCATTTCATCTGAAATGAGGTTACAAATTTCTGTTTATACCGATATTGTTGATTTCCAGTTTGACAGTTCGTGAAAGTTACCTACATATGATCGATCGTTACCAACTCCAATGATAATACAGATTCCTTCCGATGAAAATTAATGTTTTTTGAAATTTTGCAACCTTAATAACAAATTAACAAAATGTTATGCCATGGCCACTTCAATTCTATAACCGAGATTCACCTAC
Source organism: Andricus grossulariae (assembly GCA_011634705.1). Lineage (NCBI taxonomy): Eukaryota > Metazoa > Arthropoda > Insecta > Hymenoptera > Cynipidae > Andricus > Andricus grossulariae. The sequence continues at coordinate 4,370,498 of JAABKJ010026545.1, read as the reverse complement.
GTAAATCAATTTTATTCTGTACTCAAGACCTCCTTAAGATTTGAACCGTGTCCTCCTAGAGTGAAGTGAGCACGGTTAATTTGCTCACTAGACCATGGTGGTTGGATAAATTAAAATATATATCCGGTTTCGAATAATCGCGAAAAAAATCACTCACGTGCACTCATTTGTCTTTCAGGAAAGCTGTTTCAGCGTGAGAGGCTGGGACATCCAGGATGCTAGGGGTGCGGAAGTTGCTACGTTTGCTGATCTATATGGTGAGTTCAGTCTCGATAATTACCTTAAACTGTCATTATTAATCTAATACACTCAGAAAAAGGATTATTTTATTTACAAAAGATATATTTTAATCAAAGGAAAATGAATTAAAAATTTTTAAGTTTTGAAAAAAAAGATCTTTTTTCATCGCTCCGGTGGGAATCGAACCTCGCGTCTTCCGATTGCCGGTCGGGTGCTTTAACTACTAAGCTACTAGAGAGATCGAAGGCAAATACTTTTTTCAGATATACGATTTTCATAGCAAGGAGGTATGTTTTGAAAAAAAAGTTAAATTAGAAGGAATCTGTATTATCATCCGAGTTGGTAACGATCGATGTAGATAACTTTCACGAACTGTGAAACTGAAAATCAACAATATCGATCTAAGGTAACTTCTTAAATAACAAAATTTCTTAACGTCATTTCAGACTAGATGGAGTTTTGGAAATTTATAAACAGTTCGTGAAAGTTATCTACATATGATCGATTATTACCAACTCCGATGATAATACAGATTTCTTTAAAAGAAAAATAATCATTGTCTCCCAGTCAAAGAAACCTTACTTTGGTTCTAAGAAATGGTTCTTCGTTCAAATGAATTTTTTTTTTTAATTCAAAAACTATTTTTTCATTTTGAAGCTATTTTATTTGAATTAAAATAATTATTTTAAACAAAGAGTTTCTTTAATTCCAGACAACTTTTTTTTCTGAACATACCTCCTTTCTATCTAGTATCTGGCCAATTCATTTTGCACCTCTAGCACCATTATTTTCAACAAAATATTTAAATTTCAAATAAAAAAAAAATTTTTATCAAATTTTAAATTTAAATTTTAATATGTACCTATAATATAATAATTTAGAAATTGCAAATTTTCAATTTCTGAAAAAAAAATCTTTCTTCTTCGCTCCGGTGGGAATCGAACCTCACGTCTTCCGATTGCCGGTCGGGTGCTTTAACGACTAAGCTACTAGAGAGACATTTTTATAAGTTTCATAATATTATAATTTTTAATTAATTAATTTTTAATTTAATTTAACATACAATTTTTTTTTTTTTTTAATACAATTTTTTACCAAAAAGAATTATTTTTAACTAAATAGTAGAATATTTAGCAATGGGATCTCCAATCTCACCTGTAATAGCCAACATCTTTATGGAAAATCTAGAAACTAAAATCTTTAACAAATTCAAGCTCAAACCGGAATTTTGGTGCCGTTACGTTGACGACACTTTTGTCATCGGGAGACATGGACTAGATGAACTACACAACTTTTGCGAATTCATCAATCGATTACACCCTAACATCCAGTTCACCATGGAAATTGAACAAAACGGAAAATTGCCTTTCTTGGATGTGCTAGTTCACAAAAGATCTGATAACAGATTAGGACATGAAGTTAACAGAAAACTCGCCATTAGTTTGAGCTAATAATGAATACAATTTAACAAATTTTGTTGTTTAAACAAATTATTATTGTTTATAGCTATCTTCTTCTATTATATTAATGCTGGATAGTTGCGGTTTTTCATGAAATTTTTATCTTTTTATCCACTTTTCACTTAGTGAGGTAGTAATTAATACCATTTAACAAAAATAATTATTTAAGTAATACATTATTATTTGTAACTACCTTTTCTTAGAGTAATGCTAGTCAGTTGCGTTTTTTCTGAAATCTTCAGTTTTGCTTTGACTAAGTTATGAACCAATAATAAATGAACATCAAGAAGAATAATTTTGTAATGAGTTTCGTATTTTTTTCAATGTAAATTATTTGTATTGTTTTTCCAATGTTTAAAAAATATTAATTTAAACTAAAAGGCTGTTTACAGTAAAGATAAAAACAATGAATGGAATAATTAGGAGAAGGTTTTCTGTAAATGACTTGTAAAATTTTTGTTTTGAATTACAACAGGAAGTTAGGAAATTGCTTCCGCTAGTTTCTTATCACTAGCAGTAAATATTGTTTCTCACTTTCGTCTCTAGAAAGAGAGGAATTAAAGTCAGATATGAATTTTACAAATATCTGTTTCATTTCAGAAAAATATATTCACAAAAAAGAAAGGGATTTTTCAAAAAATTATTCACTCCAATATTTATTTATTATTTGTTCATAACTAAAAATCCAAAGCAAAGTAAAAAATTTCAGAAAAAAACACAACTTTCTAGCAATTATCTAAGAGAAGATAGTTATAAATAATAACATGCTTAAACAATTAAGTTTGTTAACTTGCATCAATTATATATTACCTCATTAACTGAAAAGTGGACAAATAGTTAAAAATTTCAGAAAAAACAGGAACAATCTGGCATTAATATAGACTTTTTGTTTGAAAATTCAACTGTTTTGTTGAAAATTGGTCATTTCGGTTGAAAATTCAAGTATCTCCGTAGGAAATGTACTTCTTATTTAAAACTCATATTTTGAATTTCAAAAGTCAAACTGAATTCTTTTTTGGATGAAAATTCAATTTTTTTTAATTCGTTTTTTTGATTTGAAAATTCATCTATTTTAGTAGAAATGTCATATTTCTTAGATAAAAATAGAACTGTTTGAATAAAAATTAATCTTCTTTGCTTGAGCATTCAACTATTTTGTTTGAAAATTTTAGTTTAGTTGAAAATTTATCTTTTTGATTGAAAGTTGAACTATTTCCTTAAAAAATCATATTTTTTAATTGAAAATTTTACTGCGTGGGTAAAAATTGAACTACTTCTTAAGAATTGGGCTTTTTTAAAATTTTAACTATTTTGTTGAAAATTTATTTTTTTGCTGAAAATTCATATTTTTCGGTTTGCAAATTCAATTTTTTCAAGAAAATTCGTCTTTTAGCTTGAAGGTTCAATAATTTAGGTGATCATTTTTTTCTTTTATGCTTGAAAAATTTTTATTTTATGAAAATTCGTCGTTTTGGTTTTAAAATTCCTTTTTTTTTTAAATGAAATTTCATCTCCGTTTGTTTAAATATCAACTATTAAACTTTTTCATTTAAAATTTCTCATTTTAGGTAGAAAATTCAATTATTTTGTTGACAATTTAAGTATTTTGTTAAAAAGTCATCTTTTATGGTATCAAAACCTTTTTTTAATAAACAAATAAGGAAAATATACAATCAAAAAAAAATTTGAAAATCGTCACATCAACAATTTTTCAATGGCCTTCTTATGGTTTCAATCATTGTTTAAACAATTTATTATCATTGTTAATATTAAATTTGAATAATGCCAGAAAGTTGCGGTTTTTCTGAAATTTTCAACTATTTGTCTACTTTTCACTTGGAGGAAGTTAAAAATTATTTAAATTTAGCAAAAAAAATTATTTAAACAAATTATTATTGTTAATAACTATCTTCATCTATATTATTACTAGATAGTTTCGTTTTTTCTGAATTTTAAAACTTTTTTCCATTTTTCAATTAGAGGGAAGTAGTAATTAATTCAAGTTAACAAAAATAATTGTTGGAACAATTTATTATTATTGTTAATAATATTCTCTCGGCTTGATGGCAGCAAGCTGCGTTTTTTTTTTAATTCTTAAATCTCTATCTATTTTTCACTTGGAGTGACTTAATAATTATTTAAGTTGAGCAGGAATAATTGTTTACACAAATTATTATTGTTAATAACTATTTCCATGCGGTAATAAAACAGGACCACAAAATCTTAACCCTTGCAACACGGACCAGACTATGTGGGTCTTATATTTTCGCGGTCGCTGAATTTGAATCCGTTGTCCGATTGGTCCAATCAGGTTAGGGTCAAGGTCAATTCAAGGTCAAACTTACAAAATTCATTGCTAACCAATTAAGTCAGGGTACCTATAGGTTTTCGGGGTCGCTGAATTCAAATACGTTGTCCGTTCGGTCCCATCAGGTTAGGGTCAAGGTCAATTTAAGGTCAAACCACCAAAATTCATTGCTCGACAAATAAGTCAGAGTACCTGTAGGGTTTTGGGGTCGCTGAATTCTAATCCGTTGTCAAGGTCATTTTAAGGTCAAACTTACAAAATTGTCAGTGTAATTACAGGTTTTCGGGATCGCTGAATTCGATTCCGTTGTCCGTTTGGTCCTATCAGGTCAGGGTCAAGGTCAGTTCAAGGTCGAACTTTCGAAATTCATCGCTAACCAATTAAGTCAGTGTATCTATAGGTTTCCTGGGTCGCTGAATCACAATCCGTTGTCCGTTTGGTCTCATCAGACCAGGGTCTAGGTCAAACTGAAAGGACAACGGATTTAAATTCAGCGACTCCGAAAACCTATAAGTGCCCTGACTTCATTGGTTAGCGATGAATTTTGTAAGTTTGACCTTAAACTGACCTTGCCCCTGACTTTATGGGACCAAACGAACAACGGATTCGAATTCAGCGATCACTAAAACCTATAGGTACAACGACTTCTTTTTTTAGCGATGAATTTTGTAGATTTGACCTTTTAATGAGCTTGACAATGGATTCGAATTCAGCGACCCCGAAAATCCATAGGGACCCTGACTTATTTGGTTAGCGATGAATTTTATAGGTTTGACTTGAAATTGACCTTGACCCTGACCTGGTAGGACCAAACGGATAACAGACCTGAATTCAGCGACCCCGAAAACTTATAGCTACACTGACATAATTGGTGAGCGACGAATTTTGTAAGTTTGAGCTTGAACTGACCTTGACCCTGACATGATGGTACCAACCGGACAACGGATTCAAATTCTGCGACGCCGAAAATATAAGACCCACATAGTCTGGTCCATGTTGCAAGGGTTTAGATTTTGTGGTCCTGTGTAATTGATGCAAGTTAATAAGAATAGTTGTTTAAACAATTTATTATTGTTCATAACTATCTTCTCTTAGGTAAGTGCTAGGAAGTTGCGGTTTTTTTCTGAAATGTTTAACTTTGCTTTGCATTTTTAGTTATGAACAAATAATAAATAAACAGTAGAAAGAAACATATGTTGAACAATCTCTTCTTTTATTGAGAATACATTTTTCTGAAATAAAACAGATATTTGAAATGTTCTTAAAAGTTTTCATACGGATCATATTAGATGTAAATTTTTCTTGAAGTAGTTATTGAGAGCCTTTTTGTTTAAATTAATATTAATATGAATATTTATTATTTGTTTTTTAACTAAAAAGTGAAAAAAGGTGCAAATTTTAGAAAGAATCACAACTTTCTAGCTTTACACTAAGACAAGATAGTATAAACAATAATGCATTGTTTAAACAATGATGTTTTTTAACTTGCGTTAATTATGATCTTACTAAATAAAAAGTGGGCAAAAAGTTCAAAATTTCAGAAAAAACGGAACTATCTAGCATTATTACAGGTGAAGATAGTTATAAACAATAATAATTTGTTTAAACAATCATATTAATTAGAATTGATTAATCATAACCTATTAATTTGCATCATGAATTACTTTATTAAGTTAAAAGTGGGTAAACAGTTGAAAATTTCAGAAGATGCCGCAACTATCTAGCATCAATAAAGAACAGGATGGCTATAAACAATAATAATTTGTTTAAATAATTATTTTTACCAAATCGAATTAATTATTAACTTCCTCCAAGTGAAAATTATGAAAATAGTTGAAAATTTCATAAAAAACGCAACTTTATGGCATTATTCAAATTGAGTATTATTAAAAATAATAATAAATTATTTATACAATTAATTTGGTTAAGTTTCATTAATTATTACCTCGCTTTAAGTGAAAAGTGGACAAAAAATGGAAAATTTTTGAAACAACCGCGACTTTCAAATTCTATTCTAAGAAAAAATTGCTAAAAATAATAATAAATTGTTTAAACAAATAATTTCCATATCCAATTATCCGTATAAAGTAGTATTTTATATACTAGAAACAATTTTCATTAAAAAAACCGCAAATTAATCATAATTACCGAGATAATTAGCGTCAAAAATTCGCAAAACCCAATTTTTCAGTTATTGGATTTTTTTTGGTATCCCATAAAACAGACTTATGGGGGTGATATTAAAAAAATAATATTTCATTCATATTCTATGGCTAACTGTGAAGAGAAATGATGAATTTGAACTCGATTCAGCTCATATTAACGATTCTGAGTAAAATTTACAAAAATTGATTTTTTATGGGAAATGCGTGTTGAATTTCATGGGGCCAGAGATTAATGAAAAAATTTAACAAAATTTATTTTCTTAATCAGGTACGAGGAGAATAAGTACACCCACTTGAGTTTTGCTCTCTGAATCAAAATTTCTCAAATTTAACTAATTATTAGTGAAATTTTACAGATTCGATTAGCAAAAAGTGAGCCATTAAAGATCAGTAGAAAATGTCTTATTCCAGTGGCCGAGGTATTTCCTCATTCAATAGTGGAAAACCAATTGTTTGGTAAAAAAAATTATTTAGGGCTCTATATAATAATTTTAAAAAGTTACAATGATGGAAAACGTGAAAAATATAAAAGTTTAATTAAACGACGCGATGGCATTATATTTTTAACTATATTGAAACCATGAGAAGGTCATTGAGAAATTGTTGACGTGACCTAGTCTCTTTTTATTTTCAAAATATTGTGTTCTGATTATTTGAGCAATGTTAAGAAAAATATGATTTTTTCACAATTCAGGGTTTTCATGTGCTACTTTTTATTGGTCAAATTTAACTAATTAGTAGTGCATTTTGCAGATTAGATTAGTAAAAAGTGGGCCGCCAAAGATTAGTAGAAAATTATACATTCGATTAGTTGAGAAAATTGGAAAATTTCTTTTCAAATTTTTATGCATATCATCGACAAAAAAATAAATCCCTTTTTGTTTTGTTTTAAATGATATTTAGAGATGGCGCAAGCTCCATTCAGTTTAACACGTATTTTCCATAAGAAAAAAGTACGTTTTTGTAAATTCTATTCAGATTCATCAATATTAGCTGACTTGGCTTGAAACTCAACATTTATCTTCAAAATTAGCCATAGGATTCGAATAAAACATTACTTTTTGAATATCACCCCCCAGAAGTCTGATTTATAGGGTCCCGAAAAAACCCCATAAATGAAAAAATGGGTTTTGCGTGTTTTTGAGGCTACTTAAAATTTGTTGCGTTTGTTTTTTTAAAATGAAAATTGTATCTCATTCATAAAATACAACTTCATACTAATAATTAGATGTTTACATACATTTTTCAAACAATTTATTATTATTTTTTATAATATTCTTTTTGCTTGACGTTAGAAAGTTGCGGTTTTTTCTGAAATTTTTAACGATTTGTCTATTTTCACTGGCAGTGACTTAATAATTAAATTCGATATATTCTGAAAGTTTTCTATATAAATCATAATCAATGTAGATTTTTCTTGAAGTAGATCCTGAGAGCCTTTTTGTTAAAATTATTATTTAAATTAATATTTATTATTTGTACCTAACTGAAAAGTCAAAAAAAGATGCTAATTTCAGAAAGATCCACAACTTTATAGATTTACTCTAAGAGAAGATACTTATAATCAATAATAAATTGTTTAAACAATTATGTTTGTTAAAATTAATTAATTATTACCTCGCCCTAAGTGAAAACTCGACAAAAAGATAAAATTTTCAGAAAAAACCGCAACTATCTAGCTTAACTATAAAAGAAGAGAGCTAGAAACAATAATAACTTGTTTAAACAATTATGTTTTGTAATTTGCGTTAATTATTATCTCACGAAGTGAAAAGTGGGCAAAAAGTTGTAAATTTCAGATAAAAGTGGATCTATCTTGCACTATTATAGGAGAAGATAGTTATAAATAATGATAATTTGTTTAAACAATTATATTCATTAGAATTCATTAATTATTACCTTTCTCTAAATAAAAAGTGGACAAGAAGTTGAATTTTTTAGAAAAAAACCCTAACTTTCTAGAATTATTCAAATGGAATATTATAAACAATGATAATGAATTGTTTCAACAATTACTTTGGTTGACTTATGTTAATTATTTACCGAACTCTAATTGATAATTGGACAAAAAGTAAATTTTTTTTTGAAAAAACGGTGACTTTCTAACTATTCTAAAAGAAAATTTGTTACAAATGATAATAAATTGTTTAAACAAGTTATAAAAACATTTAATTATTAGTAAAAAGTAGTATTTTATGTCTTAGAAACAATATGCATTTGAAAAACCGCAAACAAATCATAATTAGCGCCAGAAACTCGCAAAATCCATTTTTTTTCACTTATGGCGTTTTTGAGACCCTATATGACAGACTTAATGGGGTGATTTTTAAAAAGTAATATTTTATTTGTATTCTATGGCAAATCTTGAAGAGAAATGTTGAGTTTTAACTCGATTTACCTAATATTGACGATTTTTAATAAAATTTAGAAAAACGTTGAAAATTTATGTATTTTATTAAAAATTAATCTTTTTTGGTAGAAAATTAATCTTTTTGGTTCAAAATTAGATTTTTTTTCGAAAATTCAATTTTAAATGCAAATTTAACTATATCATGTTTGTTTGAACATTAAATCTTCTTCAGTTTAAAATTCAACTATTAGTTTGAAAATTTCTGTATTTTGTTTAAGCTTTGTCTTTTGTGGTAGAATATTAATATTCTTGGTGTTTAATTCACCTTTTCGGTTGAAAATTCTACTATAAGGTTGAAAATTCGATTAAAAATTAAAATATTAGGTTGAAAATTCATATATTTTGTTAAAAACTATTTTTTTTTAGAAAATTATTTTGTTTTTTATTGAAAATTAATTTTTCTTTGGTTCAAAATTAGCGTTTTTATTGAAAATTAATTTTTTCAATTAAAAATGTAACTACATTTTTTGTAGAAAATTTTTTTTGACAGATATTTAATTGTTTTTAAAAAGAAAATTCATTTTTTTGGTTGAAAATTGAACTATTTTGTTGAAAATTTATTTCACTTGCTTAAAAACTTATTTCTCTAATTAAACTATTCTATTTTTTCTTGAAAATTGATCTTTTTTATTTGAAAATTCATCTTTTTTGTCGAAAAATTGTCTGTTGTCCAAGGTTGGGCCGACATCATCTTGATAGATGGCCCATATATGGGACCAAATGTCGGGCCGACGTCGAGAAGGCAAAGGCGGTTGACCGTTATCATTTATCTGCTTGGCCCGACCGTGGGCCGACGGTCAATTCGCACCTGGGTAAGATACATTAGTTTTCTTAAGAGCAGTGTAAACGAATAATTTATTAATTTACATTCATTATTAATTATTATTCTTTATTTCTTTGGTATACCAAAGAATTTTCAGGAACAATAAGAATTAAGGGTTAAAACTGAATACTGTTCCAATAAGCTGATTTCAAATTAAATAAAGAATTACATCTCGATCATAAATTATTTTGCTTTGCTATTTTTATCACACCACAAGGATATATTACAATCTCGCATGAGCTACAAGCGAAACTCGAAGAGAATTGTTATTTCATATAGAAAAATATAGCATCATGTATATCCCATCTATCACATTTCCCCTGATTGACCCTATAGGTGGGATGCTCTTTGGTAGAATCTAATATGTTTACACCCACCAACGTAGTAAGGGTATTTTAATACGAATAATCTTTCCCCTATGTGTAATTTTTATTTCCGCAATCGACGTTTCTTACATGTCGTAAAGAAAATGGTTATATATGTATCAAATATCAGGGGTTATCTATATTTAATAAAGACATCAGTTTTTCTTAGTATTATATTTCGTATATAATAACTACAGGCTTCACACCCTTTCCCCTACCACCCTCTTTTCCTTTTCTTAAATAATTCCCCTTTTTCCTGTTTTCAAGAAACTTCCCTTTTTCCCCTTTTTCTCATTTATTGGCTCAAATGCGAACTGAATTAATAGTTCAGAAATAATTTCTCTTTTGTCCCCTGTTTTCAAGAGACTTCCCTTTTTCTCGTTTTCGCCTAAATGCGAACTGAATTAATAGAATCCAATAAGAAAATCCAACTATTTTTAGTTGAAACTTAATTCTTTTTGGTTGAAAAGTCTACTATTATATTTTTCTTTCGGAATTGATCTATTTTGTTTAAAAATTCTACTATTTCGTTGAAAATTTAATTCTTTTGTTAGAAATTCAACAATTTTTTTATTAAAGTCGTCTTTCTCGGTCGAAAATTCAACTGTTTCGTTGATCATTCGTCTTTTTGGAAAGAAAATTTGTCCTTTTGGATTAAAAATTCAATGACTTGGTTGGAAACGCAAGAATTTTTGGTTGAAGTTGAATAATTTTTTATTTAAAATTCGGCTCTCTTGATTTAAAATGAACTTTTTTGTTAAAAATTCATCTTTTCCGGTATAAAAGTCAACTTTTCCTCAAATTTTCTACTTTTCAACTTTAAAACTCACCTCTTTTGTTGAAAGGGTATCTCTTGTGATAGAAAATTCATCTGGTTAAAAACTCAACTACTTTGTTACAAATTAATTTGTTCTGATTGCTTTGCGAAAGGAAACTGTGAAAACGATAAGGGCTTTCTCGCCAACCTAATACGTTGTTACATTTTTTTTTTCGGATGAAGATTTATCATTCCAGTTGAAAATTCATCAATTTGATATCTACGATAATTTCTATACAAAAGAATTTTCCCCCCTATTTTTCCCTAATCGCTATTTTTGTGAATAACACCCTAGTTTCCCTTTTTTTTTTAGAGAATTTTGGGCTGTGAATTCCTTAACTACACTTTAATCACTTCAGAGTGAAACTGTTCTGGAAAAGAATGTAATGGACTCCCAGGAAACAAGAATCGTTTAAATGGAAATTATTTTAATCGGAAAATTCAGGAATGCCGATTCACAACAATTTTAATCATTTCAATTGGAACGACATGTACTAGCTGAGTTATCTCAAATATAATAAACTCCGCCGGTTGATATTGTTCCGCTGGCTCTGATAAAAAAAAGATGAATAATTCAACGAAATTTGCCTAAATCGGTAGTGCTTATATATTGACCAATTGAAATGATTACATTTATAAGACCGATTGAAAATTTTACAAACCGATAGATCACAATTCGCGTGAACCTATCCCAATATTTTCCATTCAATTAGTTATTTTCTCCTGAGCCCAGAAGTGATACGTTTACGGGTAGATAATAATTATACCAGGTGCTATAATTACAAAATAACTGTTCGGAAAGTTTACAGTAAATATGAAAGAGAAACTCGTAAGGAAAAATGCAGTAGTTTAGAAAGGGAAAATGGTACACAAAGTATGAAAAAGAGACAATAAGTTTCACCTTTATCTGCGCTTTTATGGGGCAGTCATCGATGTAGTCGAATGAGCTGCTTCGAGCTGCACGGAGAAATGAGTATAAGAAAAGCCGAGAAATGTGTGAATAAAGGATGGGCGACCAATCTCAATTTTTCTCAATGTTATTTCCAAATGTGTTCCACTCGACACCTATCGCCAGAATTTTGATCTTCACCTGACGGATCAACTTTCTCAAAATTGATATTAAAAAGTTCCTAATTTTACAGTATCATTGACTCTGATTCAAGTTCTAATGGAAAAAAGTTTTTTTTTGTCTCAGTTTTATTTATATTCTTATTAATCTTTAAGTATGGACGTGATTTCATTTTTGCACTAACATGAATCCGAGGTCTCACAGACCACTGCATATATTTATATCCAATTAAGTAAGTACAAAAATTTTTTTATCTAACTTATACAATTATATGAAAGGGCATTGGAATAAGTAAGAAATTAATGAATTTGATTAACTTTCATTATTATTAATATTTTACAATATTGGGGGGGGGGGGTCCACATATCAGAAGCATGGTGCGGTCTGGGAGACCGCAGGTTCATACTTGAAGGTTAATTTTGTTGTCTCTTATTTTATCATTTTAATTCCGACATCAATAGGAAACTACTAAAAAGCTGAAGAAAAATAATTTTGGTATTATAAATTTGAGCAGGAAATTAGAGAATAAACTGAGGGAATAATTAATTTGTTCGACGTATTGGCTCCACCCTAGCGATCGTCCAATTTCCAGTGACTTGGTCTTTGCTTACAATACCCAAAGGTGTCATTACGCTCACGTGGCAGCTGCATGGGATTTTATTTTTTTCGCCTCCCTTTGAACCATTATGTTTTAGTTTAAGAGAAGATGTTTTAGAAACACACTTTTAGCATCAAACATTTCCAAAAACAACAATTAAGATATGATAGTTGATTTACTTATATAACACACGCCTGCAAAAAAAAGTTTTTTTTTCAGAACGAGAGACCCTCTGAAACAGCTCTACATTTTTTTAAATTACTCTTAACAGGAAAATTGCAAAAAGTACACCGCTTATACCCGATTGGCTCTTAAGTGTCTCAAAATAGCTTCATTTATTGCAATTTTGAAATATAAAAATGAAATTCGCTTGTATATTTTAGTTTTTTTTACAACTGTTAATTTAATTTGTGATTCTTATGGTGTAGAGATATTACATTATTTTTGCAAATACAGATCTTAAATTATTTGCTTTGGTAAGAGAATAAAACTTAATTTGATCAAACAACAAAATTATGCATCGCCTTTTATTCTTAAATACCGAAGAGTTGATCATTACAATTTTGAGTGTACGCCAGACATTAAGACTTCAAAGATTTTTAAAGATTTCAAAAAATTTCAAACGATTGAGCTATCTTTGGGTTTTAAAAAGTTTTACCAAATTTCAACGTTACCGAAATACTTTTAACTATTTCGTAAGATTTATAATTATTTAAAATGATTTCAATAGATTTCGAGGTATTTCAAACTATTTCAAGGAGTTTTAGACCAATTTAAGATATTACAAAGAATGTGACATTTTAAAAGATTTAAAGCGTTTTCATTCAATTTAAAAATATTTCAGGGCAATTTGCAACATTTTTAAAGGTTTCAATGGATTTTAATGAATGTTTAGAAATTGAAAAGTATTTTAAAAGACTTTAGGAATTTTTGAAGTATTTTAAAATATTTTACAGGATTTCTATGGATTTCAATTAATTTTAGAAGACTTTAAGGCTTGCATAGGGATTTTAACAATTAAAAAAAAGTTTTCAATTGGTTTCAAAATATTCCACGGGATATTACAAATCTTCCAAAGGTTTCGAGAGGTTTCAAAAGATTTAAAGGGATTTCAAGTGATTTATAAACATTTTAAGGGATTTAAACAAAGTATATGGGATTTCCCGAGCTTTCCAAAGTTTTCAATTGATTATAACGGATTTTAAAAAGTTTTGAAGTTTTTAAACGTATTTGAAATTGTTATAAGGTATTTTATGGAATCTCAAAGAAACTTATAGGGTTTCATGAACTTTCAAAAGATCTCAAGGCATTTTAAGAAATTTGAAAGGTTTAAAGGATTTATAAGAGATTCATGGTCAAGAGTATCAGTGGAGTGATAGACACCTGAAATTAAAGACCTTTGATGCTAATGAGCCCGAGTGGAGAACTTTACATAATGACTTTGTGAAGCTCTTCACCTGGTGTGCTTGCTAGAGAGATTGATTAGCGAACTGAGTCAGAGCACTATTGTTAAAAGAACTAGATTACTATAACTAGAACTAGAGTAATCTAAAAATCTATACTCTTCCTCCCTTATACTGCCTCGTACACTTCCCTTTTTCAATTTTCTCACACGCACTCTCTGATCTCCAGCTAGAACCGCATGAGTCACGTTTACCCCGAGAAGGGTTTGACTTAATGGTATAATAATAATAACAGTAATAAAATGCATTTGAAGGTGACTTTGCACTGACACTTGGATCAATGGAGCTCGTAACAATATTAGCTAGAAACTAAGAAATTTTTTTAGCTTTTCATAGTTAATTATCTCTCTATTGTATTTTTTGTAACCTTTTTTTTGTACCAAAGAAGAACCACTAGAATAATTTCAAATACTTCTCTCAAGTGAAGGTGTTAACTAAGGGATTTTTAAGTGTTTTAAAAAATGTGAGACCATGAAAAATTACATCCTCGTAATTTCTTATATATTTTACACTCTAAATTCGAATCCGTTATCTAAATCAGCCTGGCTTTTTTTTCAAACCTATTTAGATTTTTCAATGCAAAAATGAGTATTTTGGCATTTTTGAGTCAAAATATCTTAGAAACCTCCGGAATCACCTACAGAGCAGAGCAGAATTGTTGTTTAAAATTATATTTCATTTCTCTAAAGTTTAATCTTTTGCACTGGCAAGTCCTATCACAACTGTCGGAACAAATCCACAGCTTCATAAAAAAGTTTGCACAGATTTAAACGTACTCCACTGAGCAAGAGTGTTTTATGGCTCCACATTTTAATGCCATTTGCGGTATTATGAAAAAAAAGTCTAATAATGTTTATACGAGTCTCTTCATAAAAGAATCTTTTATTAGTATTGTCAGTACAGTCCTCTTGACATATTAAATTGAAAGTCGTATTATTCCTAATATGATTTTGGCAGAAAATTCAGTTAGTAGAAGATATTTCGTCTTAGTGTGCACGTTTTTATGCTTTGAATACTTTTTACGACTTTATATCACGTTTAAGAGACTATCGATAGGAAAAAAGTGTCGATTTGTATCTGGTAGCAATAAATTATGGTTTTCGAAGATGATTCGAACAAAAGCGTCCCATCGACAAAAAATATCTGGGCAACGAATGCAGAATCCTCGACTTTGCGCCTGATACTAACGGTGGTTGGAGAAATTAATCCGGGTAGGCGCTCGCGGTTCTCGAGGTTCATGGTCTCAAGTACTCGGCGGACGAAAAGGATCGAATTCTGAGCCTGAGAAATCTGAGAGGCAATCCCATTTGCTTCTCGTACGCCGCAGCACACATAACCAGCTCTCCTAAAATTCTGAAAGATGAAAGGAAAAGAAAAAGGGCAAAGCCATCCTTTCTGGTTTTTCACAAACAAAACACCTGTTTCCCTAGACTTAAGAAATAGCACTACCTTTAATCTTGTAATGTATGTTCAAATTTAATAAAATGTTCTGCCTTATATCTAAACTCAGAAATTTTTTTTTTTTTAAACACAAATAGGGTGATTTGTCACGAAAATAGTGTAATAATAGGGGGATAAATTCCTTTAAATTAAAAAGAAGATTCAGTGTCTATAAAAAAAAAAAAAAAATATTCAAGAAAATACTTAAATTTTGAACTCAAGAAAAGAGTTCAACATTCAACCCAAAAGATGATTTTTTGAACAAGAAGATTCATTTTTTCAAAATGAAATAGTTAAATTTTCAAGATAATATTTCACTTTTCAAAGAAATAGTCGAATTTTTAACCAAACGAGATGAATTCCTAACATAGAATATAATAGTTGACTTCTCAATCAATAATAGTTGGATTTTCTTATTGGGTTCTATTAATACTAATAATGTGAGCGAAAAAACGTGAAAATGGGAAAATTTCTTAAAAACAGGGAGAAAAAGAAGAATTCCTTAAAAAGGCGAAAAAGAGAGGAAGGTGTGTGAAGTCTGAAATATCAAAGTGCTTTTCAAACTTATTAAGTTATTATAGATCTGCACCGTTACAGGGCCATCTTTTGAAAAATTCGCAAACTATTTCAATTCATCATCAAGAAACATACTAAAAGTTATCTAGGTTCGTACCATTACTTTTACTGCCCCCCCCCCCTCGCCAATCATAGATTTTGGTGCAATTCCCCCCTCCCCCTTAAATTGGTAACGTAGTTTATGGACGACTCATTAACTCAAAGAAATCTTATTTGCATCAAACAAATTCTATCTTTGATATAGGGTCTAATAAATGTTTGTTTGATTGACATAAACACTTTCCTGGATGTATTAAAGTTGAATATTCTAAAGAGCACCTTCTTACATAAATAAGAAAAGAAAGAGCGACACTATAGATTTGAACTCATGGAATTTCAAACATTCCGCGTGCCGCTTAGTTGACAAGGCCATAATGCACCCTTCGATATCCTCGGTGGTATTACCGAAAGACGGCTGAATGTCAGAGATTCTCGGAGGGTTTGGTTAGAGGTATGAGTACTGCGATTACAAGCCCTTCTCTCTCTCGGGTCTCTTGGAATTTTAATCTACAGCTCGCCCTCCCCAATATCTACGGGCCTTCTCACCCCTCAATTTCACTATCCCTTCCCCTTTTCTCCAAATGATTGTTTGCTTGAAATTTGTAATTTAAATAGGAAGCAGATTTTTCCCAAGGTTCTCAGTATTTTTCTATGCTCCTCGGTTGTCACTTTATGGCGCGAATACATAAAATGATTAGCTTGTATTCTGTGGAATTTTGAATAGAATACTTTCATAGAACTGAAACTTACAAAGAATGCAACTGCTATTTATAATTTAATATAGCCTAAGGAATTTTCACTTACTTATTTTTCTGCCTTGAACCGGAGACAGACATTATTTCAATGTCATTTGTAAAAGAAAAGTCCTTCATTGCCGTGAAACTTGGCGGATGAAAGCGAATGAAATTGTACGTTGCCAACACCGATTTACACTTCGATGGCGAAACTTTCGTTTGAGGAATTCAGCTCTTACACGTACAATAGGAATATGAATCTCATTGTTTCCCTCTCGGTAAACGTGCACTGCTTCTTGCAACAGTTAGGAAGATACTGTACATTGTTTCAAACTTCGATGCTCACGTGAGCAATAAACTGCAACTAAAACTTCCATTGTGGGAAATGTGATGCTTTTATTTAAAACACAATAGGAACGCTAACTCGATTGCATTAAATGACATAAACAGGTATAGAGCTATTTCTAGGGTGAAGTCGATTTCAATCAAATATGTAAGTTGAACTAGTTTCTGCAAACGAACAACAAAATATAATTTTTGTCCGACCCCCCTTGAAAACGCGCCATTGCATGCACGTAAAGCAGGCGTAATGTGGCCGCTTCCAGCCCAGTGACGCTATATATATATATATATATATATAAACAATCTTTAATTTCGGTGCCCTCTTAGGGCCCTAAAAATATCCGCCTCTTGCATTTTATAATTAAATTAAAATTTAAATCATTACTAAGGTTTGCCTTACAATTTTCATGAAAATCCATTGGCTTGTCTGGTTTTAATATGTTTTTGACCGAAAAATGAAATTTTTTCACACTGTGTGGCGTTGCCAGTATACGCAAAGATATTTAGATTGAAAGAAAGAACGGCGATAGGCAGGTGCAAGAACGGTGTAACAAACGATGTTAGCGGTAGACTGTAGGACGCCGGGATATCGTCTGAATTGTTAGCGATTGAGTCTGCAAATTCTGCGAGAACTCTCAGCGTTTGGTGGACATACAGTCATACACAGTATAACATAACCTCGCCTGACTCCCTCTCACTCGAAAATCGACGCCGAGCGATTTGGCCAAGAGGTCGCTAGCTCCTTCCAAGTCTCTCAAAATCGCCTATTGACCCCCTCCCTAAAGTAATTTGCTCCTCAACATGGAGTCAGAGTACGTAGAAAATATCCATTAATATCGGCTCAAGTATTAAATCCCAGGCCTCTTTCGTGAAAGCCCGGCGAACTACCACCTGAGCCACCGGGACTCCTGCTTTTTTATATTAAAATATCAGCAATTTTTAATAAATTAATAAATATTAAAGAAACTTTAACACATACTATCCTTAATAAAGAATTTTTTGTTGTTTTAGTTGGTTGATTACCTCACTGGAGACTTCCTAGACGAACAATATAAAGGACAACGTGATTTAGCTGGTAAAATTTCAACTCTGGGAAAAATGATGTCTACACATGGACCTCTTGGTGAATTTTTGTTTGATAAAAAGCTACTGAATGGAGAACTTTAAATTATGTACAATATTTAGAACGGTTTAAAATTTGAAAACCATATTAGTTATATATGAAACTAGATGTAGCACTTAATTTAAGTTCTAAAAGTTTTGAGACTATTGTAATGATATATAACCCAAAATCTCTCATTCTAACCGTTTTGTAAGTTCCTGTTTAGGCATAAAACTACTTATTTACAAAAGAATATTTTTAAAAATGCAATCTATCAGCAAATCACAATCTTGTACATATTGCAACTGTGTTATTATAAGAATTGTAATAGCATTTTGTCATGAATAAAATATATGTACAAGATTATAATAATTCAAATATAATGAAAATAAGAAGGCATAAAAGCTGAGAAGCGTATTCTATTGTAGAGACAAAACCATCAACCTCTCTCCACTTCCAATATCCATTAATTTTCTTTTAGTTTGGATCGGTTAAGCTCAGTGACACATGCTTAAATAAAACGATTATGGGATCGATAGAGGCATCGTAAGGGAAGTACGCATCAACAGCTTTTCTGCAACACCTACCTCAAAAGTAGGTACTTACATACCTCTAAATGATGTGCGAAGTGCTTCAATCCAGCAGACTGTGCGAGAATAATATTGGCACTTTGAAACACATATATTTTTCGAATCGATGCAATTGAGGCGCATGTGCACCTTAGAAATTAGTACCTTTTCATATCGACAAAATAAAGATATTCTTAAAAATTCGGTTAAAAAATTGTACACAAATTAGGCTGAAAACCAGCAGACGGAATCGGAAATTCGGTGAAAAAGTGTATACAAATTGCTAAATAATTTTCTCGGGCGTTTGTTGCAAAAAATTGTGTAAGCTATTCATCTACGTCTTCTCATACTGGTGGTTCGAGCCTCCGGCTCATGCTGAATGTTTCAAACTCGTCGACAATCGCCTATTTTGTGCACTTGTGTCACAAATAGCTATTTTGCGATACTAACCTCAAAAGTTGTTCTTCGTATGCATATAAATGATATGCAAAGTGGCTTATTCCTTATGAAAATGCGGGAATAATATTGGCACATGCACACTTCGATTCTTAAATATTTTCCGCATCAGCACAATGGACGCTTATGCGCACATTACAGAAAATAATCATTCCGCATTGCCACGATTTCGGAACAGCGCTGAGTTTCCAAGCGAACAGCTGATGACAAGTGCCAGGTTAAAGGCTACGTGGTTAGAGTCTACAGGTGTAGAGGTGGTTTTAAGACTTTAAGTATTGAATATTGTAACATAATTAATTACAAATAAAAAATATAAATTAAAAAGTAGTGCTTTCGTCCCGTCTCGCCCCGGGTCCGGGACGGAACCGGACACGTACGAGAGTAAAATGGGACACTTTAATTAATAATTTTTTTTCAACCAAAGAAGTAATTTTTCATGTAATTTTGTGGGGAATAATATTATTTATAATTTTATTATATATGAATCGTTATAAACTTGAAAATGTTTTGAAAATGACATAAAATTTACCTTATTCCATGACGAAGCAATACCAAAAAAAATGAATTGTAACTATTTATTTCTTATTATTATTTTACGTCAGCACGCAAACGCTTCAAAATTGGCCAATGCGTCTGAATTCGTGAGAGTAAAATACACAGTTGAATTCGCCCCAATGCGTCTCTAGACTGATATACGAGGGATCGCTGTTTCAAGTCTCGACGCATGCACTTTTTATTCATTTTTTTTCTAATTGTCCTTGACCACGCATTCATATGAATTCACACGCATTCGATTCGCGCAATCTCAATTCATCTAAATGCGCCTCAATGCGTTTGAATGAATCAGAAAACGGGATTCACGCGCATTACAAAATAAGTGAGAAATTCGTATAAATTTTAAAACTTTTTCTAATCCCTGTATTTCAATACAATTTAAAGATTCATAAATATGTATACTAAAAATAAAACTCGAAAAACAACATTTCCAACTTCCCACTAAATAACCTAATATAAAATACGTACAATAGTACAAATTTACACTACACTTTGTAATTTATAGGACTTGATCTTTCAATTTCCAATTTTCAGCATTTGTCTGTTTTATTGGCAGTCTATTTAAATATTATTTATGCATTTAAATAAGGTTCAATCCACGAGTTTTACGTCTGCTTACTACGAAAAAAGGTTATGACAGCTAGAGAAAGTGTCCCGTCTCGCCCCAATACGTGTCCCGTTCCGCCCCAAATTGTACTTTTCATTTATGTCTGAATATTAAACATTTGTCTTCAAAAAATGCATAAAACTGACTTATTAAATAAAATTCAATAATTAATCTTTGCAACAAGCGTTATACATTTTTTTATCCATATCCTGAAATTTCAACGTTACTTTCTCCTTGTGCTATTTAATATTTTTAATTTTTTTTCTTTTTCTAAACTGGCGAATCAGTTTTTCTACTTATTCCTAAAAAGAACAGTTCTGAAAACTATAGAACAGAAGGGGAAAGTAGGGTGTCCCGTCTTACCTCGGTGTCCGTCCCGTCCCGGTCTCCCCTACATTGAATCGGTTTTTTTTTCGATTTGATCGGCCGGCCATCGATTGTCGAAAATCCAATATGCGACTGAGAAAAGGCATTTCAAGTTTTTAGTTTATGATTATAATTATAAGAATCTAAACCGATGCATGTAGATTGCAGATTGCAGATCCAGGGAGTCATAAGGAAAATACGGTGTCAATCTGATGGTTAATATTACGCGACATATACTGTATAGCCCAACAATAAACATAAACTTGTCGGTTATTTTTACTTTCTTAATTAAAATTTGTTATACGATTGAATAATAACTAGTAATAATAACTCCTTAGATGCTGTTCATATTAAGATTTGTGCAATTTTTTTGACAGAAGTTACAGATTTATAATATTTATTTTCTTACTTAATATTCGCAAGCCAGAAGTAGAGGGTGAGGACCACTACTGACGGTTAGCCCAATATTGGTGTTATTACTTATCACCTTAGCTTCATTTTAGTTTTTTTAATGAAATAATAGTTTTTTTTTTAATTTTCATTCTACATTTGTGGCATTTGGTTTAATAATTGTGGAATGAGAAATGTCATGTAATATAAAATATATATAGGGGATTGTCTTACAGGTTGGTACAGCTCGTTTTCTCCATTTCTTTGCAATGGTTCCACGTGTTATTATTGTCATATATTAGTATCGATAGTAACTCATTTTCTATGTTGACTCGAGGAGATGGTTCACGCTTGTTGCATCTGCACCAAACAGTGTATTTACAAGGAGTGGAAAAATTATCGTGCTGACATTATTCAACCCCCGTTAAATAAATATTTGTCATCGACATTGCCAGGTAAATGAGTTCAATGTGTTATGAATTCAATGAATTATTATGTCTGAAGATTATTTTGCATATAGTGCAGATCATCTTTTTCCCCAGCAATGAAAAAATGCCGTTAAATTTATAGGTTAGGACACCTTTTTTGACACCTATATGCTATTTTTTTACTGAAAATCGTATTTGAAGTAACTTTTGAGTCGTAATAATAAAAATAATCACATTCGGAATCGGAATAATCGGACAGACCTGTGCATTTAAAATGTGCCAATATGCGTGCTAGTTTTTTCACCTGCAAAAACTGTCAATCGGATCAAGTTGGCAAAATCGATAAAGCTGAGATTTTGAATTGCTCATTTTTATCCAAAACCCCCAATTAAACAAATAAATATTTACGAAATATTATCATGGAAAAAAGTTATGGGCCAAAAACAAAATCCACCCCAACCTTCACTATATTCGCCTACTTCAAATTTTCAGTAATTTGTATAGTATTCAATTGAAATTTATATCAATTGTATCCCATAATGTTTTTGTATAATATTATAAAAGAAAAGTGGAACCGATTTTAACTGATTTTTGCCTCGTTTAACTAAGAGTTATTTGCAGATGGGATTTTGTTTTCGATTACAGTTGTTTGGCATCCTAAAAACAATTTAAGACCAAATTTACAATAATCTGTCAGGCCATTTTTGAAAACAAAAATTGTAATTTATAATATTTTCAAATTCCTTTCATAGTATAGTTTAAATATTAAAATTTGAAAGTTTGAATATTATTATTGTTTTCCAGTAAGTGGTTTACAAAGTCGAGCTTGTTAGTATTGGACCTCATCATTCATATCCTTAGCTTAAGTTTGTGATTAGGTTGAATAAATTTTTCAAATTATCTTCAATAAGAAATTATAAATTAAACAGTATTAAATATATCATGATATTTTAAGCGTATATTAAGTATAAGTCAAATCTGTTAATTTGTTTTCGGGTTTTTCGGAGGTGTCGTCACCAAATCCTAAGGCGACGTTTATGAAAACCTCATGAAGGAAAAGAAACACAAAAAAAATAATAAAGAAAACTCACAACTTCGTTTCCACCTTAATTATTTGTTCGGTAATTGTTCTTTCAAGTGCAGATTCTAAAATAAAATGGTATCAATAATGTACGTTTGCTTCAAAATTTAGTACTAAGATTCAACAGTAGAGAAATTTCATTATGGGGAAAGAAAATCTTCTGATTTTATAAAAATTTGTGTTTGGTTGAGCACCTTGGCTTCATTAAAAAATATATATATATAATTTAAGATTTTAATCAAGTTCAAGTATTTAAAAAGCACATTTGTAGTACTTTCATCCACAAATTCTTACGAGCCACAATGCGTGCCAACCAACATTGCAGAAAGAAAGAATATTGTGGACTTCAATAGCTTTGAGATGCTTAGCAAATGAATTTTGGGAAAGCCAGGGGACGGGCGAACCAATACCAAGGATAGCTTTCAGTTTAATTGCTAGACACCTAGCTACAAATGTACAAAAAAAAATGAGAAAGCAAGTATTACCCTCATCCACAGAACCTTATGAGCCATGATGCGGGCGAATTAACCAGCCTTGCAGAAGGAAAGATCATTGTGGATTCAGATAGCTTTGAATAATTGGTATCTGAATTATTGGCGAGCCAAGCGATAGGCTAAAAAGTCTCAGGGAAAGCCTCCAATTCAATTACAAATAACATTGCTACTATTATTCTCACCTGATAAAATTTTGTTTAAAAAAAATATTATTTTCACAAAAAAAAAGCTTTCATGCTTATTCTTTATCACTTATTTGGGCACTTAATTCACTCCACAATCACTATCCCTGAATAATAGGAAATTATCCTTTATAATAATTGAGTGAAACTCATGACAGGCGGCTAGTATCGAACGAAAACTAAACGAGACCGCTCTCCTCTGGAGTATATACTAAAATTGACCTCCTCAAAACAAACGTCGAAACCGGAGTGATGAATCATCTGGGACCCGTCTTTATTAATGGGACATCGATATCGAAATACCGATATTTTTCTTCCGATATATCGATATTGACATATCGATAGTACCCTATTGATATATAGAGTTGCATATCGATATAAATTTTCGAGTTTGATATTTCGCTCCCTTCGCGCGCGAGTGCTCTTCCTGTTCATAATTCGCAGTTTCGTTTTTCGTTCATTGTTTGTTGATTTTGTGGATTGAATTGTTCGAATGTTTGATTTCTTTATTTTCGTTTGGTTATCGTCGTTCTCGTTCTCAATTTGGTGTACTGGATCTTTAATAAGGAAAATGCAGGTAAGATAATTATATCATTTTATTACACATGTTCGAGATTAAAGAAATCCGCAGAAGCAAGCCACGTGCCACGCAGGTAAAAGAAGAAATGATATGAGGTGATAGAATAACAACCGAAAAGCTGTTTGGTAGATGCTATGTAGAACAGTAGCAAATTTGAAACAAAGAACTTTTGTGATGTTTCACGAATAAAAAATTTATTTTAAAATGCTAAGCGAATACTATACTGAAATTTATAACCTGATTTGAAACTGCGGTGCGTGAAAAAAATTAGATTATTAGCGCGGACCGTTATTATTATTAGAAAAACAGCAATACGAGTCTTAAATCTTAAAATTAAACCAGATTTTAAATGCATTGATATGTATACAAATATCTTTTAACAATGGGAAATTTAAAAAAAGCGCTAGACTTGCCTTTTTTTGCGTTTTCGGTATTTTTAGTAAGCAAATATCAAAAACGCAAACAAAAAGTAAGTGCAGCGCAATTTTGAAGTTCTATTTAACCCATCTGATGATTTCTGATACATTTTTTTTAGATATTAAAAACAAAATTCATATTCATTGTACCTTGCACGGTCAGCGTTCTCGTTTGGAATGCGAACCAAAATTTTGAATTAACTTAATTATTGATCATACCATAATCTCTGCATCAATATAGTGAATAACAAAATAAGTAAAAAATACCCTTACAGGCTTATATCTATATTTAAAAATTCTTGTGTGCAAATTTAAAAATTGAACATTTCCAAACACTTCTTAGAAGTTGCAGGCTTGAAAATGTTAACTTTTTAATTTTCACACAAATATTTTTGAACTATAAATATAATTTTCGAAAGCTCTTTTGAATTATTTTATACTATAATTTATATATGATGTGGAAAGTACCGAGTGTTAATTAATTATTTCATAATTTTGGATTACCTTCAAAAATCCCCAGTGGCAACGAAACTCAATTTGCTGTCGATGTCAATCGTACACTCAGCGAGGCCATGATGAGATCTATGGCAGAATCTTTTGTTGTAACACAGAAATTTGTAAACACCCCGGTTTATGATGGTAAAAAAAATAGCGTTCCGAGAATTCATTCAAGATATTATAAATTGGGAATCTTCCTGACCAGCTAATTGCGAAAAACCATATCTTCAAGGCGTTTTAGCCCTATTAAAAGGTGAGACAAGAGACAGCGTCCATGGAAAAAATTTTGAAACCATGACTGATTTAATTATAAACCTAAAACAACGTTTTGTTTCGCGTAAAACTTATTCATCCCAGCGGACACTGTTATATAACTGTGATGTAACAGTTCTAGAACACAAAAGAACAGGTTCTGTAACAGGATTAGATCTCTCCTGTGTACTTCTTGACGATATTTATGGCAGTTTGAAGTTTGCCTTTACCAGAGGCATAGATCTTCAGGTCTTCCATATAAAATACATAAGTGACCTTATGCTCGCGCTGGCTAGTGTCGCCATAGAGGTATCCAGAAGAATTTCGTAGTGCGAGAGATAGAGGCAGAAGTGTTATGCAAAAAAGCGAAGGGCTCATGGTATCGCCCTGAGAGACGCCTCTCTGGAAGGTGACGTTGTTCGTTGTCACGGGATAATTTCCAGATGAGATAGTAAATCTAGTTTTCCAAAGAAGCATCAATCTCTCTATGCATCTCACTATGTGCGGATGCACCTTCAAGCTTTCCAACAGACAGATGATAAGCCTACGAGAGGTTGAATCGAAAGCTTTGCGGTAGTCAATCCAGGCCATTGACAGGGCGCGTTGATGGGCAAGAGCTTTAAGTGCGGCCAGACTGTCAAAACAAATGTAAGTGTTGTGGCCTTCATGAGCCCGCTAACAATTTTTTTTTCATATTCCTAGCATCTGGTAGTTTGGTTCCCGAAAAAATCCTACATCTAATGTTTTTAATGAGAAAGTTTCGTTGAGAAGTCCCTTTTAACATATCAGAAATGCTAGAACAGTTTAATTGCCAGACCGGGTTTTTTTTTCTAAACAGTTCCAGAAGCTACTTTCACGAAAACGGATAATTTCCATTGCATTTTAGAGCAAAATGTCCAACAGGAAAAATAAAGAAGACAAAATTACGAGAAAATTTTGTTGAAAAAATAATCCGCTATCTTCCATAGGTTTCCAGTTCTTGAAAAATCCCCACTTTTTTGGATTTTCAGCGACAAATCACTAAGTATAGAAAAACACTGTACTTTTGCACCGAATTGCTGTATGGAAAAGTGTTCCAGAGGTGAGTGAAAGTAGACTCAGTTTGCTGTAATTACAAAGAAAAGAATAATGTTCTACCTATAATAGGTCATAAGTTATGACACCTCAAGTTGAGAATTTTTGCTTGTTTTTATAGGGGAAAAAGTAGAGTTTAGTTTTTTCAAAATAAATCGTGTCAGGTTTAGTTTGCATTGATGATGCCAGATAATGAAATAGATTCTACAAAAATCTGCGTACATCTAAAAAAAAAAGTCTTTTAGTCCTATTATTTTAAGATTGCAAGGTTTCAAACATTCAATTTTTGTTGTTGCATTTTTGACTAAAAACGGCGAAGTTGTATTTTTGGAAAATACCTAATTTCCTGTGAATCCCACGACAAAGTTCCTACAGAATAAATGAAAGTAGAGTAAATTTAGCGTAAGATTAAAAGAAAGTGTCCTAGCCCTAATAGGTCACGAGATATGACCTTGGAAAGTGCACTCTTCCTGTATAGAGGCACCTGAGCGTACTGCGAAGTAGAACTACGGTTTATTAAAAAAATGTTTTTTTATCAATGAAAAAAACCATTGCACATTTCGAATCAATTATAATTACTTCTTGGTACGAAAGTACTCAAGAGTGGTTATGAAAAGATTTTGTTATAAACAATTATTAATACAAATATTTGATTATTGATAAAAAAAAACATGTTACTTATTTTGAATCAATTATAATCACTTTTTTGCCACAAAAGTACTAAAAACTGGCCAAAAAGTAATCATAAGTGCTGATAGCAAGATTTTTTATAAACAATTATTTATTTATCAATGGTAAAAGATGCATTATACATAAAAAACCAATTATATACACTTATTTGGGACAAAAATTTCGAAATATGACTGTAGTTCTACTTTACGGTACGCTTAGGTGCCTCTATGCAGAAAGAGTGCACTTTCCAAGGTCATATCTCTTGACCTATTAGGGTTAGGACATTTTTTATGCTACGCTACAGTGGACTCCACTTTCATTTATTCGGTAGTAACGTAGACGTGGGATTCACAGGAAACAAGGTATTTTACACAAACACAACTTCTCCGTTTTTAGTCAAAAATGCAACACCAAAAAAATGGAATTTTTGAAACCTTGCAATTTCCAAAATAATTGGACTGAAATACTTTTTTTTAGATGTTGTCACGTCCCGAGCAAAAGGCGAGGTAGTCTGGAAAATAGTAAAAGAGAGAGACCAGTGTGCTGATTATGTCAGGCTGGTAAGACCTGACCAATTATTTATTGTAGGTTTGTGTGTCACTTGTCAGATCTATGGAACTGTGTTAGTGTTCAAATAAATGAATTTAGTTAAAGTTTGACAGATTTATTAAAGATAAGAACAGATAAATATTTGACAGTTACAATAAAATAAACTTACGTTTACCTTTCTAAGCAAAAAAGGGCGAGAGAGTTTGCTTGCCGATTGGATCTTCGTGTTTATCGTAGAGCAGCGACGGAACTCTACTGGATGTTTGTTTGATGTTTACTTTGATTGTAAAATCAAGAATGAGTATCTTTCGCGAACGTTAACCGGCGAGGTTGGGTGAGGTATAAGCTCGTGCTTAATCAAAGCGGTTCGTAAATGATGTGGACAGTATGAATGTTTAAACGGTAAAGACAATTGACAAAGGTAGCGTAGGGGTTTATATACGATTGACACTTCGATAAAGTCACGAACTTTCTTAGAAGCCACTGGCACAACGTAACCAAGGCACGTTCCGGTCACAATGTCACCAAGTCACGTTCTTTTTTAAAATAAATTCTATTAATGGGTTTCGGATTACTTAAGTGAAGATTATTTATGTCCCGTCTACTGATACTTCCGGTGGTCGGTCGTGCCTTCTCTAGATCGGCTATATGTCATTTGGTATGCGCGAGTCTTGTTATTGCATGCGGTGACTGATTGCTACCGCAGCGGCCATCGATCGCGCACCTCCACTCTTCACCTTTTCAGGAGTATGAATATTATATCTTAACATAATTATGCGTGGTACTTTCCGTGAGGCATTCTCGGTTTCGGTGCGTCTGACTATTTCAGTGAGTATTCACTTGAACATTGAATGTTGCTTGTCTTCGGATAAGTTCCAATTTAAAATGCCATCGCTATTCGTACATAATTGCGGACTTAATAATTACGTTTTAGATCATCTATAAACTTACATGATTACTAACTAACAGTTTAAGTTGTTAAAATTCACATGAGATTTCATGTTCTATAATTCATTATATTTTATTAAGTCTCTATCCTCCCGTGGTACTGCTCTCTGTTTACCTTACGGTTTCTACATTATCATCAGTGGTGCATATGCCGACGCTAGGTCAAAGATCGGAAGAGTCTTACCATGGGCTTGACCATAATATATTGCTACTTAGTCTGTTCTCGAGGTGGAAGAGGGCGAAGTGTTTCAACACAAAATGTTTAAATTTTCGAGATGTAACAATGTACGCAGATTTTTGTAGGTTGTGCTAAATTTGGGCCCTTTATCAGTTTTTGACCCTATGCCAATTTTTGGCTCTATGCCAGTTTTGGGCCCAATGCTAACTTTGGGCCTGTGGGTGTTCACTTGTGGAAAATTTAAGATAAATGAGTCTGAGTGAATAAGGCGTGGAAGATTACAGAGATGACAAATCGAGATCGAACCGGAGATGAAGTAATCTCGACGGCGTCGGGTGATTAACTACTGGCCTGGAAAATGCACTTCCCAGTCCAGCCGCTTTTCCGATGGCAAAGGTAACGGTACTTGGCGGAAAAGTGTACGCAGGAATTTTACCTAGTCCCAACGCTGGGTCTGGTCGACAGATGGTCAAATCCTGTACATTTCTTTATTGCACTCGAAGCTTCCTATGTTGATGTTAGGATCTATGTTGATTTTGGGTCCTATGACAGTTTTGGGGCCTATGTCCATATGGAGTCGTGCGATGGACGGACAGACGGACGGACACTCGACCGTAACTATAAGGTTGTCTATCCGGGGCAACGAAATCCTAAAAATAGTGAAATTAATGAAAAGGAAAGTTTTTATCATTGTAAGATTTATATTGCTTTTCTTAATTCTTAGTACATGGATAGTGCATATATTTCCTTATAAAAAAAAATTGTTAAAAATTTTCAAATGGTTTTAATTTTAATCTTATAGTTCAGATAGAAAAGTTTTTCTTATGAAAAAGGTTATAGCTGCATTTTTGTTTATATGTAATGTGTTATAAACAGTACAATATAAATGCAACTAACCTCCTTGTTGATAAGTCTAATTTCTCCCGCCTGTATTATAATATATAAGCCATAATTATTTAAAAATTTCAGAGGTTTTTTTTTCAAAACAACAATAGATTTTCTTACGATAGAATATGTAGGTAAAGGCAGCAATCATCGCGTACCAGTCATATTCTGATCCTTAGAAGACTAAGGGCGTTTTGACCCTCGCTATCAAAATCCTCATTATTACTGCAACAATTATGTTCTTTGGATGGAAAATCTAAAAATTTGGTCCATTTATTCCTTTCCCTAACAGTTTACTACATACAGGTAGAAAATGACAAGTTTAACCTTTTTATGTAAAACGTTAGATTCCGGTCGTCGTTAAGGCCTACAGGTTCCGAATTTCTTACTTGTAAATCGTTTATTGTAATATTACACATTTTTGAGGTAGCAAAATTTCAGGCATTAGCAGATGACAACTATTTAGTCAGTAATAGAGATATTTTTGACTCTTTAAAGAGAATATATAGCCAATAAAACTCAAAAATCTTGACGGGTTCTCGAGATATAATTAAAAATTTCCAAGCGGGTCTGCTTCGAATTTCAGTCGCTAAAGCAGCGAGCCTGGCCGACATCGGTGGTCGCCGACTGAAACTCGACGCAGGCTCGCTTGGATATTTATTGTTATATCTTGGGAACCCGTGAATATTTTCAAAGTTTTATTGTCTTAAATTAAGGATAAGATTTCAAGTATTGCGTTCTGTCATCAACGCTCGGGACCGACTACGGTCATTGTTAAGTGAAACTTGACATTTGAGACTTAAAATTTGTTGTCGTGTCTCGAGAACCAGTAAAGATATTCAAAGTTTTTTTTTTGTTGCGCAATTCATTAATAAGACTTCAAAGACTGTATGGTATGAATGGAATATTTTTGCTACAACTTTCCTAGGTCCTCCTACAAGTTGAAGTCTAGGTACAAAATTCGAGAAATTCTTGCATTTCTTTTTAAACTTCTCACGTGGTCTATTCACTTCAAAAGTTCCAAAATATCTTTATTGTATGTCATTAGACGCAGAATTTAATAAGCTTTCCAATGGTTTTTTAAGAAGTTTCTCGCTCCACCTTTGTACGAGTAATCACGTTTCAAATTCAGCAGTGATTTTTAATAGTACTCGCTCTGGCCTTACCGAAAGTTTCCGACGGTCGTGTATTTCCTGTAAATAGATGTCCCTGTCGGTGTGGTCCGCATTATGGAGGTCGATGTATAATATGAACATTAGAATCTACAAAGGAAAACTCTGGTCATTTTTACGATAGCATTGTTAAAGCTTAATCTTTTCTCCCTGAAGGCCAAGCATCAGGTAGAGCTATACAGGGTGCCCCAGACTCGAATGTCCGGACTTACATGGCTGTATAAACAAACAAAATATAAATGGAAAATTTCTTTTCCAAAAATCAGTTGAAGTTTTATGTTCTGATTGTGAGTTATAAATTGTTTAAGCTGGACCAATCAGGAGCGCCGTATAAGCAGCCGCGCGTACGTGAGCGTTAGCTCAACGCTGTGGTAGTGACTGCCGATTCTCGTGCAACGATCCCCACGTCGGCGCTTACTTCCATGTAAAAAACGAAGCGCCGCGATGAGGGGGGGGGGGCAGAGCGGAAATTCGTTAGCATTTCGAGTAAAAAAAAACAGATTCTCACGATACAAACAGAAAGGCAAAGTTTGATTACTAAAAGAAAAGAAGGATACAACCCTTGCATAAATATTTGGACTAAAGTCATAACCGAGGGATACTAACTAGGCACTAGTACTGCTGCACTTGGAAAAATCCTATAAGTTAAAAATTCCCATAGAAGATTTCGAAAAAAATATTTCTAGACAGTCAATCCCGTAAGGACAGGTTTTGTTACAACAACAAAAAATAACGATCAAAATAAAATTACTCTGCAACAATTGTCAGCGATCAGAATTTTAAGTTCAACTGTCGTACTTCCGGAAATGAAATGATTCCGGAGAATAATAAGAACATATTATACTAATTCCTTCAGTGACACACTTCTTCAACAGATGCGTTTGGATCATGCCCAGAAACTAACCCCTCAAGGTCGTCCATTTAAATTTGCTTTGAGGAGTATAAGAATTTTTTTTCTCTATCGCGTACTCAAATATATCATAGATTTTTTGCAATCATCAAGTTCTTGGAGCCCCATCATTTTTTATCAACTTTTTTCCCACCATCCCTTGCAGTTACACTAATTTAAATTTACTTGGAAGGATGCTAGAATTTTTTTCAACCCTACTAAGAAAATGAAATTCAAGTTTGCAAAGTTTATGTTAAACGAAAAAAATAAAATTGTTTTCTCAAACCAGCAAATGTCTTCTTTTACCAAATTATTTTATTCGATGCACAAAAATGGCCCAAAATGTTTCTTTGCCGTAACAAATGTTGAGCACGCCCCATTTCATACCCTAACGCTTGACAAATTCACAAAAAAAAAACAATAATTCTAAAGTCTGCAATTTTCTTCCACAAAATTATTTTATTCGTAGCGCAAAGATGGTTTAAAAAGTTCCATCTCCCTAGCTAATGCTGAAAACACCCCAATTCATCCCCAAACATTAAAAAAGTTTATCAAAGATACAAAAATGTGAAAACTTGCCATTTTTTCCACGAAATTATTTTATTGGGCGGACAAAGACTGACCAAAAAGTTTCATCAACCTTGCTAATGTGGAACACACCCTGATTCATCCCCTAACAGTTCAAAAATGCACCAAAAATACAATAATACGAAAGTCTGCAATTTTCTTTCACAAAATTTGTTATTCAATGCTCAAAAATTGCTTACCAAAAACTTGTTTTTATTTTTCGGCGGCCGTATCGCGACAGTTTGCTTCTCTGGGTGAGATAATACACTCCTAATTTTTTCAGATTTAAAAAAAAAATTAGAGGTTGCGAGCATCAAATTTACGTAAGAATTGAGATTTTCGTATTTTTCGATTTTTTTTTTAAATATACATATTTGTTCAAGAGAAGTGTCTTATGAATAAAAATTATAGCTAATAGAAAGGACAACAGTTTTACTTTGTGTTTGATTGAATAAAATTACCTGGCGCCAGTACAAGGCATAAAAAGTACGATTTCTTATAAAGTGATAAATATAAGGGCATAATTTTACCCCTAAACATTTCTTGTAAGGATTGCCAAAATTCTGAGATCTTTCCCACACAATAGGGAAAAAATATATAATAGATATGAGACGCAAAATTGAAAACCGGGACACCAGAAAAAGAAAAAAAAAAGAAAAATAATTTAACAAGGCTATTAATGGGGTTTTCATCAATGAAATTTTATAAAATTGTTACATACATCAATAGGAGGAAGAGAAAATAACAGATTGCTCAGATTATATGAAATCAAATTTTCAATATATTCTTATATTCTCAACAAATACACTGTACATCATTTATCTATATCCCATTTGAAATTACAAACTTATCCACCTCCCTGCTTCCTGGGGGGTGGGGTGGGGTTTTGTTCAAATTCGCTTTTCCGTCAGGAAAATAAAAAAATTTTATTACGGATATTTTTTCATAGGATGCGTATTCTTTGGGAGTCGATGTCATGTTTTAGATGGCAGTTGCTCCCAGTGGGACCCTGCGGTGGTTGTTAACCTTTAGTTTTTAATTATATATATATATTCGGTTTCGGTTTCTATTCCTTTGGAATAGAACTGAAGGGCCTATGACAAAGCCACCGAACGCGAAAAATAAGAAGTGTCTGGAGTACGTCAATGTATTTCATGTTCTCGGTCAGCTCGGCATCCTAAAAGTTTTTTTTTTGGGGGTGTCAAGAAAGAATCTCAATAATGTCGATTTTCGTACAGATATTGCAAATAGTCTTGTCAGCAACATTTTAAAAATCTAAACTTCCCAGAATTTAATATCTGTGGAGAAATGAGAAATCTGCGGAGTACATCAATGTATTTCATATTCTCGGTCAGCTCGGCAACCTAAACTTTTTTCTTTTTGGGTCAAGAAAGAATCTCAATAATGTCAGTTTTTATACAGATATTGCAAATAGTTTTGTTAACAACATGTCAAAAATCTAAAGTTCTCAGACTTATATATCAGTGGAAAAACAAGAAGTGTGTGGAGTACGACAATGTATTTTATAGTCTCGGTCATCTCGGCATCCTAAAAGTTTCTTTTTCAAGTTCAGAAAAAAAATCTCAATAATGTCGATTTTCGTACAGATATTGCAAATAGTCTTGTCAGCAACATTTAAAAAATCTACAGTTCGCCGACTTTAATATCAGTGGAAAAATGAGAAACGTGAGGAGTACGTGAATGTATTTCATATTCTCGGCCAGCTCGGCACCCTACAAGTTTTTTTTTTGGGTCAAGAAAGAATCTCAGGAATGACGGTTTTTGTAAAGATATAACAAAGACTCTTGTTCACAACATGCTAAAATTTAAAGTTCTCAGACTTGTATATCAGTGGAAAAATAAGAAGTGTGTGGAGTACGTCAATGTATTTCATAGTCTCGGTCATCTCGGCATCCTAAAAGTTTTTTTTTTTTTTGGGTCAAGAAAAAATCTCAATAATATCGGTTTTTGTACAGATATTGCAAATAGTCGTGTTGACAACATGCTAAAATTTAAAGTTCTCAGACTTATATATCAGTGGAAAAATAAGAAGTCTGTGGAGTAAGTTAATGTATTTCATAGTCTCGGTAACTTCGGCATCCTAAAAGTTTCTTTCGTAAGTTCAGAAAAAGTCTCAATATTGTCGATTTTTGTACAGATATTGCAAATAGTCTTGTTAACAACATGCTAAAAATCTAAAGTTCTCAGACTTATATATCAGTGGAAAAATAAGAAGTTTCTGGAGTACGTCAATGTATTTCAAAGTCTCGGTCAGCTCGGCATCCTAAAAGTTTTTCTTGTTAGGTTCAGACAAAAATCTCAATAATGTCCATTTTCGTACATATATTGCAAATAGTCATGTCAGCAACATTTCAAAAATCTAATGTTCTCAGACTTTAATATCAGTGGAAAATGAAAAATATGCGGAGTACTTCCATGTATTTCATAGTCTCGGTCATCTCGGCATCCTAAAAATTGTTTTTTTGGTTCAGAAAAAATCTCAGTAATATCGATTTTTGAACAGATATTGCAAATAGTCTTGTTAACAAAATGCTAAAAATCTAAAGTTCTCAGACTTACATATCAGTGGAAAAATAAGAAGTGTCTGGAGTACGTCAATGTATTTCATGTTCTCGGTCAGCTCGGCATCCTAAAAGTTTTTTTTTTGGGGGTGTCAAGAAAGAATCTCAATAATGTCGATTTTCGTACAGATATTGCAAATAGTCTTGTCAGCAACATTTTAAAAATCTAAACTTCCCAGAATTTAATATCTGTGGAGAAATGAGAAATCTGCGGAGTACATCAATGTATTTCATATTCTCGGCCAGCTCGGCACCCTACAAGTTTTTTTTTTGTGTCAAGAAAGAATCTCAGTAATGACGGTTTTTGTAAAGATATAGCAAAGACTCTTGTTCACAACATGCTAAAATTCAAAGTTCTCAGACTTGTATATCAGTGGAAAAATAAGAAGTCTGTCGAGTAAGTTAATGTATTTCATAGTCTCGCTCATTGCGGCATCCTAAAAGCTTCTTTTTTAAGTTCAGAAAAAAATCTCAATAATGTAGATTTTTGCACGTATATAGCAAATAGACTTGTTGACAACATGTTAAAAATCTAATGTTCTCCGACTTGTATATCAGTGGAAAAATAAGAAGTCTGTCGAGTAAGTTAATGTATTTCATAGTCTCGGTCATTGCGGCATCCTAAAAATTTCTTTTTTAAGTTCAGAAAAAAATCTCAATAATATCGATTTTTGCACGTATATTACAAATAGACTTGTTAACAACGTGTTAAAAATCTAATGTTCTCAGATTTATATATCAGTGGAAAAATAAGAAGTCTGTGTAATATGTAAATGTATTTCATAGTAGCCTCCGTCAGCTCGACATCCTAAAAATTGTTTTTTTGGTCCAGAAAAAATCTCAATAATGTCGATTTTTGAACCGATATTGCAAATAGCCTTATTAACGACATGTTAAAAATCTAAAGGTCTCAGACTTATATATCAGTGGAAAAATAAGAAGTGTTTGGAGTACGCGAATGTATTGCATAGTCTCGGTCATCTCGGCATCCTAAAAGTTTTTTTTTTTTTGTTCAGACAAAAATCTCAATAATGTCGACTTTCTTACAGATATTGCAAATATTCTTGTCAGCAACATTTTAAAAATCTAAAGTTCTCAGACATTGATATCAGTGGCAAATGAGAAATCTGCGGAGTACGTCAATGTATTTCATATTCTAGGGCAGCTCGGTATCCCAAAAGTTTTTTTTTTAGGTTCAGACAAAAATCTCAATAATGTCGATTTTCGTACAGATATTGCAAATAGCCTTGTGAGCAACATTTAAAAAATCTAAAGTTCTCAGACTTTAATATCAGTGGAAAAATGAGGAATCTGCGGAGTACTTCAATGCATTTTATATTCTCGGTCAGCTCGGTATCCTAAAAGTTTTTTTTTTTTTGGTTCAAGAAAGAATCTCAATAATGTCGGTCTTTGTACAGATATTGCAAATAGTCTTGTTAACAACATGTTAAGAATCTAAAGGTCTCAGACTTATATATCACTGGAAAAATAAGAAGTGTGTGGAGTACGTCCATAGTCTCGGTCAGCTCGGCATCCTAAAAGCTTTTTTTTTGGGGGGTCAAGAAAGAATCTCACTAATGTCGATTTTCGTACAGATATTGCAAATAGTCTTGTCAGCAACATTTTAGAAATCTAAAGTTCTCAGACTTTAATACCAGTGGAAAACTGAGAAATCTGTGGAGTACGTCAATTTATTCCATAGTCTCGGTCAGCTTGGCATCCTGAATTTTTTTTTCTTTGGTTCAAGAAAGAACCTCAATAATTTCGGTTTTTGTACAGATATTGCAAATAGTCTTGGTAACAACATGCTAAAAATCTAAATGTCTCAGGCTTATATATCAGTGGAAAAATAATATGTGTGTGGATTACGTCCATGTATTTCATAGTCTCGGTCATCTCGGCATTCTAAAAGTTTCTTTCGTAAGTTCAGAAAAAATCTCAATATTGTCGATTTTTGTACAGATATTGCAAATAATCTATTCAGCAACATTTCAAAAATCTAAAGTTCTCAGACTTTAATATCAGTGAAAAATGAGAAATCTGCGGAGAACGTCCATGTATTTCATAGTCTCGGTCATCTCGGCATCCTAAAAATGGTTTTTTTGGTTCAGAAACAATTTCAATAATGTGGATTTTTGAACAGATATTGAAAATAGTCTTGCTAACAACATGCTAAAAATCTAAAGTTCTCAGACTTATATATGAGTGGAAAAATACGAAGTTTCTGGAGTACGTCAATGTATTTCATATTCTCGATCAGCTCGGCATCCTAAAAGTTTTTTTTTTTGGTTCAAGAAAGAATCTCAATAATGTCGATTTTTGTACAGATATTGCAAATAGTCTGTAAACAACATGTTGACAATCTAAAGTTCTCAGACTTATATATTAGTGGAAAAATAAGTAGTGTGTGTGGAGTACGTCAATGTATTCCATAGTCTCGGTCATCTCGGCATCCTAAAAGTTTATTTTTTATGTTCAGAAAAAAATCTCGATAATGTCGATTTTCGTACTGATATTGCAAATAGTCTTGTTAACAACATGCTAAAAGCTAAAGTTCTCAGACTTATATATCAGTGGAAAAATAAGAAGTGTCTGGAGTACGTCAATGTATTTCATGTTCTCGGTCAGCTCGGCATCCTAAAAGTTTTTTTTTTTTTTGGGTCAAGGAAGAATCTCAATAATGTCGATTTTCGACAGATATTGCAAATAGTCTTGTCAGCAACATTAATAAAATCTAAAGTACGCATACTTTAATATCAGTGGAAAAATAAGAAATATGCGAAGTACGTCAATGTATTTCAAAGTCTCGGTCAGCTCGGCACCCTGCAAGTTTTTTTTTTGGGTCAAGAAAGAATCTCAATAATATCCGTTTTTTGTAGAGATATTGCAAATATTCGTGTTGACAACATGCTAAAATTTAAAGTTCTCAGACTTATATATCAGTGGAAAAATAAGTAGTGTGTGTGGAGTACGTCAATGTATTTCATAGTCTCGGTCATCTCGGCATCCTAAAAGTTTCTTTTTTAAGTTCAGAAAAAAATCTCAATAATGCCGATTTTCGTACAGATATTGCAAATAGTTTTGTCAGAAACATTTTAGAAATCTAAAGTTCTCAGACTTCAATATCAGTGGAAATATAAGATTTCTGCGAAGTACGTCCATGTATTTCATAGTCTCGGGCAGCTCGGCATCCTAAAAGTTTTTCTTTTTAGGTTCAGACAAAAATCTCAATATGTCGATTTTCGTACAGATATTGCAAATAGTCTTGTTAATAACATGTTAAGAATCTAAAGTTCTCAGACTTATATATTAGTGGGAAAATAAGTAGTGTGTGTAGAGTACGTCAATGTATTTCATAATCTCGGTCATCTCGGCATCCTAAAAGTTTCTTTTTTAAGTTCAGAAAAAAATCCCAATAATGTCGATTTTCGTACAGATATTGCAAATTGTCTTGTCAGCAACATTTAAAAAATCTAAAGTTCTCAGACTTTAATATCAGTGGAAAAATAAGATGTCTGCGAAGTACGTCCATGTATTTCATAGTCTCGGTCAGCTCGGCATCCTAAAAATTGTTTTTTTGGGTCAAGAAAGAATCTCAATAATGTCGTTTTTTGTACAGATATTGCAAATAGTCTTGTTAACAAGAGGTTAAAAATCTGAATTTCTCAAACTTATATATCAGTGGAAAAATAAGAAGTGTGTGGAGTAAGTCAATGTATTTCATAGTCTCCGTCATCTCGGCTTCGTAAAAGTTTCCTTTTTGAGTTTAGAAATAAATCTCAATAATGTCGACTTTCGTACAGATATTGCAAATAGTCTTGTCGGCAACATTTTAAAAATCTAAAGTTCTCAGACATTAATATCTGTGAAAAATTAGAAATCTGTGGAGTACGTCTATGTATTTCATAGTCTCGGTCTGCTCCGCATCCCAAAAGTTTTTTTTCTAGTTCATAAAAAAAACTCAATAATGCCGATTTTTTACATATATTACAAATAGTCTTGTTAACAACATCTTAAAAATCTAAGTTCTCATTTTTATATATCAGTGGAAAAATAAGAAATGTGTGGAGTACGTCAATGTATTTCATAGTAGTCTCGCTCAGCTCGGCATCCTAAAAGTCGTTTTTTTGGTTCAGAAAAAAGTCTCAATAATGTCGATTTTTGTACATATATTGCAAATAGTCTTGTTAGGAAAATGTTGAAAATCGATAGTCCCCAGATTGAACTGTAAGCTAATAGATAGGTCTCACAATGCGTCTTGTAAGATTGTACAAGAAATAAGAATAGTATTTTCTACTGCTGTACACTGATTCGGCCCCATGTGTACAGAAGTGCCCTGCTCTAAAGCGACCCCGGCCGTGCAGG
Organism: Andricus grossulariae; assembly: GCA_011634705.1. Taxonomy (NCBI): domain Eukaryota; kingdom Metazoa; phylum Arthropoda; class Insecta; order Hymenoptera; family Cynipidae; genus Andricus; species Andricus grossulariae. The sequence continues at coordinate 4,331,792 of JAABKJ010026545.1, read as the reverse complement.
TCAAGACAGGAGGAAGGACAGTGGAATATTCATAAAAGAAGAGATAATCATCATTAGTACCCAGGACAGCACTCAGAACTTTGCGTTTTCCAATTATTCAGGTATCGTTGTATGAAATGCTTTTGTACGATTCGAAATTATGTTCGGAACGTTATGAAAATTTGCAGGTGTATTATCGAAATATGAAATAATTTGTTTTCGAAGTATGAACTTTAAGCATAGCAGTGAATGATAAGTAAAAGGACCGTTGATGTCAGTAAAAAAATAAACAATATTAAATGAAGTAATTGATTTATCGTAAATCTGCATATACTCCGTTAGATATGGATCTTCATCATGGTTACATCTGTAGTTAGGACTTCTTTTCTCGAAAACTGTACTCAGGGAACAAAATTTGGACCGGGACCGATGGACCGGGAAACCCGGGAAGTGACCGAGAAATTTTTTAAACTGGGCAAAACCGGGAAATGACAGAGAATTTATTTTTGGACCGGGAATTTCAGAAACTTTTGGAAGAAAAATCTATCTATCTAAAATATTCAAGCTCAGAACTAATTAAATTTAGACTCGAAATTTGAACATTGTAATTAAAAAGAACAACCTTTTTTTAATATACAGCAATATTTGACTGTTCATATTCAGAACTAAATAATTTCAAACTGAATTTTTTAAAATAGAGAGCCTTCATTCGTTAAAATGTCAGAAAATTAGTTTAAACTTTGAACGTCACAATTGCAATTGTTTCATTTTCAAGTTTTTTAATTTATATGTAAAATTATCGAATTTTAATGTATAAATAACAATTGAACAATTATTAATTTTTAAAAATTCGAGTAAGTTTAAGAGATATTTAGAAGTTCTGAAAGGATACCAACTTAATTTAAAACTTAAAAATATTTTAAAACAAAATGTAAATTTTTGAAGATTACAAAATAAATTTTTGATGCCATTCAAGGATCTTGAAAGGTTTTAAGATAATAAAAACAATTACTTGAAATTCCTGGGAAAATTTCGAATCATATTTTATTTTGGAAAAATTAATTTTAAGAGAATATTTTAAATTATGAAAAAAAAAGAAAAAAATGTTGATGAATGAATAAAAATTAAACAATTATTAATTTAGAATAATTTGAGTAAGTTTAAGAGATATTTAAAAGTTTTGAAATGATCGAAAAATAATTTAAAACTTGAAAGGATTTTAAAAAATGTAGATTTTTGAAGATTTCAAACAAAAAATTTAGAAGATTTTTGAGCATTTTAAAAGGATGAAAAAATTATTAAGGTTTCTAAGAAAATTGAAAATGATTTTTTATAATTTTTTATAATTAATTTCAAGAGAATATTTTAAAAGATTTCAAAGGATTTCAAAAATTTTCAAATACGAATGTGCAAGATTTGGAGACAATTTTTTACCTTTGATGGATTTTCATATACTTTGAGGAAAATTTTGAATAATTTTCATAAATATTTAGAAGTTTTGTAAAAATTTCAAAAATAATTTGAAATTTAAACTTATCCCATAATAGTTAAAGCAAAATGTAGAGTTATTAAATTTTTGAAGCGTTTTGAGTATTTTGAAAGGTTTAAAGATGATACAGCAATTTTCTTAAGATACCTGGGAGAATTTAAAATCATTTTTTATTCAGAAAAAATGTTTTTAAGAGAATATTTGAAAATATTTCAAAACAAACACAGTTTTTGATGTATAAATAAAAATTGAACTATTAATAATTCTTCATGACTTAAAATTAAATTAATTTATCTTCTGATATAAAAAATTTTCAGTTTAGAAAACAATTTTAATCATTCAATTTTCATTTTCTTCTGACTCAAAATTTCTGAGAATGATATAATTTTATAAATTTACAAATTTGTTTATTTGTTCTTCAATTTACAGAATTGAATATGATAGCGTGGATTTATATTTTTTGAATCTTTGAACTGTACAACTTATAAAAAGTTTTAAAAAATTTATCTTGCGGTTTGACGGCATTTAATTTAAAATTGTTTTATTTGAAATGTGTGAGAAGCTTCCATTTTATACGCGATCAACAAAATACATGAATTCTCCACCAAATAGTTACATTTTCTATTTAAAAAAATATCAATTTTCAAATAAAAATCAAAAAATTGAGTTTTTAAATAAAAAAATAATTTTCAGCAAAAAAAAAAAGAATTTCCAACACAATAGTTAATGTTTCAAAACAAAAAAATCAATTTTAAACAAAACAAAATTAAATTGTTGACAAAAATAATAGATTCTCCACCAAAAAGATTGATCAACAAAATACATGAATTGTCCACAAAAACAGTTACATTTTCTAATAAAAAAAGATCGATTTTCAACTAAAAAAGAAGAATTAGGTTTTTAATTAAAAAATTAATTTTCAGCAAAAAAGAAATTTTTTCCAACACAATAGTTAAATTTTCAACAAGAAGAATGCATTTTCAACCAAAAAAATTGAATTTTCGATCACAAAGATACATTTTTCACCAAGAAAAACAATCGATCAAAAATATATGAATTTTCAATCAAGCAATTAATTTTTCTAACAAAAAAGATCAATCTTTAATACAAAAAATTAATTTTTAACCAAACCGAATGTTCATTCAAAAAATTAATTTTCATCCAAAAGAAAACGGTTTCTGCAAGAATAGTTAAATTTTCAACGGCTGAATTATATTTTCAAACAAAAAAAAATTGAATTTTCAAAAAAAAAAATAATAAAAAAATGAATTTCCCACTAAGAAGATTATATTTCTACCAAAAAAGACGAATTTTCAAAAAAATATATGAATTTTTAACGAAACAGTTGAATTTTAAACCAAAGGGGTCAACTTTCAACCAATAATAAAATAATTAAATTTTCATTTCAAAAAATTAATTTTCAAATAAAAAGGAATCGAATTTTCAACAAAATAGTTAAATTTTTAACCAAAGAAACGAATTTTTAAATGAAATTATGAATGTTCAACGCAAAAGACGTTTTTTCAACAAAATACATGCAATTTCAACCAGGTAGTTGAATTTTCAACTAAAAAAGATCAATTTTCAGTCAAAAACAGAAAACTTAAATTTTATTCGAAAAAATTAAGCCTCAACAAAAAAAAACGAATTTTCAACAAAATAGCTTAATTTACGACAACAAAAATGTTCATTAAAAAAAAATTAATTTTGAAACAAGAATATTAGTTTTCTACAAAAAATACAAATTTTCAACAAAATGCATGAATTTTTAACCAAATAGTTGAATTTTCAAACAAAAAGATGAACTTACAACCAAAAATGAAATAGTTAAATTTACACTTTGAAAAAATAATTTTTAAACAAAAAGGAAACAAATTTTCAGAAAAAGAATTCAATTTTTAATTGAAGAAATTAATTTTTAAGCAAAAAGAAAAGAGGATCTTTTAACCAAAAAGACTAATTTTTCATAAAAGAAATGAATTTTTGAGTGAAATTATGAATTTTCAACCAAATAGATACAATTTTTATTATAAAAGATAAATTTTTAACTAAAAATGGAAGAATTAAAATTTTATTTATCAAATTAATTTGCAACCAAAACAAAATGAAATCCCAATACAATACTCAAATTGACAACAACAAAAAAATGCTACAATTTTTTACCAAATAGTTGAATTTTTATCTGAAAAGAAATAATTTGTATTCAAAAATAGAAATAACTAAATTTTTAGTTGAAAAAAGTATGTGTAAAAAAAAATTCCAACCATATAGCTCAATTTTCAACAAAGCAAATGAATTTTCAAACAAAAGGAGGAATTTTCAACCGAGAAGATTAATTTTCTATACAAAAAATTTGGTGATTGTGAATTCTCTTTTGTTAAAACTTCTTCGGCTTTAACGAACACATTCTCATAACGTCTATCGTGCTTCGCGCTCGATAAAATTTTATTCTTATCGCGCACTTTTCTATATTATGTTCAACTCTATTATATTATTATATATACAAGTTTTATTTTATTTTTATTATTACTTTTATATTCGTTCCTTAATTGGCCTTAATTGGTCTTGTTTTTATAATTTAAAGAAGTGCGCGTCATATCAACAAATAGTTCAAAGATAATTTGTAAATATAATTCAAGCGAAAAATTTTGTTAATTAACATTTTATTGTAGTTTGTGTAGTTTTTTAAAAAAATTGCATTTTTTTACGATCAAAATAAAAACTACGCGTTCTGTCAAAAACTAATTTATAACAGATTTGATGATCTTTTTTGGTCTATTTATGTATCTATCTATTATCTCTCGATTTGTCTATTCATTGTTTTGGTACCTTATGTCGTTTGTCCAAAAATTTTAATTTTTTTTTAATGTCAATTTTTACCAATGAGATAAAAACTACGCGTCCCATCAAAAAATAATTTGTCATAAATTTCGTGTATGTTTTTTTGGTGAACAATTTTTGTCTTAAATTTTGTTTCGTACCTTGTGACATTTTTCAAACAATTTTAATTTCTTTAATACTATTTTTCACGATTGAAACAAAAAGTACGCGTCCTATCAAAAAATAACTTGTAAGAAATTTATCGATCTTTTTTTGGTGAAAAATTGTCGTCGATTCATTTTTTTCGTAACTTGTATTGTTTACTCAAAAATTGTAATTGAAAAAAATTATTTTTTACGATTTAAACAAAAACTACGCGTTCTACCAAAAAATTATTTATAAAAAATTTGTAGATCCTTTTTGGGAGAGCAACTTTTTTCTGTCAATTTTTTTTCTTATTTCGCGTCGTTTTTCCGAAAATTTTATTTTTTATATTTTCAATATTTTTTTACGATTAAAACTAAAACCGCGCTCAGGTATCATATAAAAATGATTAGCAACAAATTTGTTAATCATTTTCGAAAGAACAATTTTTGTTTATATTTTTTTCGTATCTTGCATAGTTTGATCACAAAATGAAATTCTTTATTTTTTATAATATTTTTCACGATTAAAACAAAAAATATGCGCATCATAAAAAAATGGGGTTTACAAAATGTAGTCATATTTTTGATAAAGAACAATTTTGTTTCTCGACATGTTTTTTATATTTCGTATAGCTTTGCTGAAAAATGGAATTTTTTTTTTTTAAATTTTCGACTTCTAATTGAAGAATTGATTTTTTACTCAGAAATAGGAATTTTTGACTATGAAGATAGATATTAAAAAAAAACGAATATTCAACAAAAGACTTGAATTCTCAAGCAAGGAAGATTTTTGAGCCAATAAAAAAATGCAATCAAAATATTGAATTTCAAGCCAAAACGGCGAATTTTCTAAAAAAAATCGTTGAATTTTAAACCAAGAAAGATGTTTCAGTCCACAAACAAAATTTCGTTTAAAGTGTTGAATTTTGAGCCAAAAATGCGAATTTTCTACAAAAATGTTGAATTTGCAATCCGAAAATATAAATTTTGAAAAAAATAGTTAAATTTTCAACTCAAAAAGAGTTTTGTACAAAACAGTTGAATTTTCATCAAAAAAGGGTGAGTTTTTAACAAAATTGTTGAATTTTCAACATAATAATTATAATTTTGACCAAATAATGTAATTTTCAACCAAGACGATTAATTTTCTACAAAAAAAAACGAATTTTTCAACAAAGCAGTTGAAACAGAATAGGTTAACAATTTCAGGAAAACACGTAATTTGTGGATAATTTCAAATGGAAACCAAATGGCTGGGCTCTTTTTGAAACCCATTAAAATTTTTTTCTTCTATTTTTAGAATACATTTTATTATTTTTATAAAAAACCAATTAAAAGTGAAGTTTCATAAGCGTAATTTCTTTAATTGTTCATTTTGAAATAAGATCTAAGTATTGAAAAAGAAGAGAAAAAGTGATTCAAATTTTTTTTTTCTGCCCCGACAGATTTTTCTTATTTTAGGCTTAAAATACCCCACATTTCCCCCACATTTGTGCGCAGACTTTTTAAAACTAAAGGTCGAAGCATCGACAACTGTAATTTGGTGATTGTGAATTCTCTTTTGTTAAAACTCCTTCGGCTTTAACAAAAGAAATTCTCATAACGCATATCGTGCTTCGCGCTTCATTAAACTGAAATTTTCTTTTTAATTTAAACAAAAAAATTTGGAAATTATTTTTTCATCTGGTTTTGTAGTGAATAAATTATTAATTAATAAATTGATGATGAGTTGTATGCAAAATTTTTGAGCCGAATTATTATATTGACTTTTGTAAAAATTGATAATGTTTTACTTGTTCTAGGATTGAAATCTTGCAGAATGCAAATAAAATATTGTCTGAATGCCGTAAAGGCGTGAATTTAAATTGTAAATTGTAAAGTAAAGAAGCAGTGAACAAGAGTGAACAGCTGTGACAAAAGACCATGACGAATTGATGAGGTATGTGTGTGATGAAAGCGCAGCGTGCACTAATTACGTTTACGTTTACGTTTACCTTTACCTTTACATACGCATCCTTTTACTCACTTTATTTATTTATTTTTCACTTTTATTCATTTATTTATTTTTTATTTATTTAAAAGACAACAAAATATTTTTATACAAGGAAATTATTTTTTAACTAAGAAAGTTAATTTTCTACCAAAAAGAGCGAATTTTCAACAAATTATATTTATTTTCAATTAAAAAAAAATGTATTCTAAAAAAAGAATAAAATTTCAACCGAAAAAATTCAATTTCAAAAAATTAATTTTCAACCAAAAAACGAATTTTCAACCCAAAATGTAACAGTTGATATATATCAGTTTTCAACTCTAAAATACGAATTTTCAACAAAATACATGCAATTCCAAACAGGCAGTTCAATTTTCAACTAAACATGATACATTTTTAGACCAAAATGGTATAGTTAAATTTTTTCGAAAAAATTAAGTCAAAAAAAAAACACATTTTCAACAAAAGAAATGAATTTTTAACGAAAAGTATCAATTTTGAACCAAAAATATTAGTTTTCTACAAAAAAAATACGAATTTCTAACCAAATAGTTGAATTTTCAACCAAAAAGGTGAACTTTCAATGAAAAAATGAAATAGTTCAATTTTCACTTTAAAAAATTAATTTTTAAACAAAAGGATCAATTTTCAACAAAGAAGATTGAATTTTTATTGAAAAAAATAACAATTTTCAAGAAAATGCATGAAGATTTAACCACACAGTTGCATTTTTAACTCAAAATGAAAGAATTAAATTTTTAATGAATAAATTAATTTTCAACCAAAACAAAACGAATTTTAAATACAAAAGTTAAATTTTCAACCAATAAAGAATTTGATTTTTTGATTTTCTACCAAAAAGATACATTTCCCACAAAATAAATTTAAGTTTCTATAAAAAAAGACCAATTTTCAACAATATACTTTAGTTTTAAATCAAAAAGATGAACTTTCAATAAAAAATGTAACAGCTTAATTTTCAGTTCAAAATTTTAATTTGTATTAAAAACTGATACGAGTTTTCAATAAAATGCTTAAATTTTCAACCAAGCCAATGAATTTTCAAACAAGAAGATAAATTTTCAACCACGAAGATTAATTTTCTACCAAGAAGATTAATTTTCTAAAAAAAAGAAAGATTTAAAAAACTATATGAAGATTCAACAAAATAGTTGAATTTTAAATAAAAAAAATATACATTTTCAACCCAGAAGATTAATTTTTTACAAAAAAAAAAAAAAGAATTTGCGAAAAACGATATGAAGATTTAACAAAATAGTTGAATTTCAAACTAAAATACATACAATTTCAACCAAAAATAGAATATTAAACATTTTATTTGAAAAAATTAATTCGCATCCAGAAAAAACTTCTAACAAAATAGTTCAATTTTTAATTAAAGAAATGGGTTTTCAACCAAAAAGGGACATTTTCAATAAAGAAGATTAATTTTCCACAAAAAAGACGAAAAAAAACAGTTGAATCCTCATCCAAAACAGATAAATTCTGGATCAATAAACAGATAAATTTGTAACCAAAGAAATTCATTTTTAAGTAAAGTGATAAATTCTTAACTCAAAATTTTTTAGTGGTAAATTCATATTTGTGTGTAAAAAATTCAACTGTTTTTTTTTTGCTTCACAAAAGAAGCAAAATTCATCTCTTTTTGCAGAAATTTTATTTTGTTTGTTTGAAAATTAATCTCTTTTGATTGAAAATTCAACTACTTGATTAATTTTCAACTAATTAGGAATCTTTAACGGGAATAGTTGAATTTTCATTCAAAATGATGAATTTTCAAACAAGAAATGGACGAAGTTTCAAACAAGAAATGAATTGTCAATTAAAAATTGAATAGTCAATTTTTCAGTTAATAAAGTAATGTTAAACCAAAGAGATGAATTTTCAAATAAAATAATAGAATATTCAATCGAAATAGTCACATTTTTAGTGAAAAAAAAATTTAACCAAAAAAAAACTATTTTTAAAAGCATATTTACGTTTTTAAACAAAATGATGAATTTTCGAATAAAATGATGAATCTTCAACTGAAATAGGGGAATTTTCAACAATAAAGACCAATTTTCGAATGAAATTATGAATATTCAAAGAAGAAGATTAATTTTTTACCAGAAAAGACGATTTATCAAGAAAATACATGAATTCTCAACGAAATAGTTAAATTTACAACTGAAAAAGGAAAATTTTCAACCAAATAATTGGATATTTACCTAAAAAAGATCAATTTTCAAACAAAAATGGAACAGTTGGATTTTAAAGAAAAAAGATGAATTTTTAACAAAAATGACGAATCTTCAACCGGAATAGTTGATTTTTAACCAAAAAGATAAATTTTCAACCAAGAAGATTAATTTCTACCAAAAAAAGACGAACTTCCAACAAAACAGTTAAATTTTCAATTGTAATAATGAAAATTTCAGTAAAAAAATTAATTTTCAATTTTCAGCTTAGGAAAAAACGAATTGTCAACAAAATAGCTCTCAGTTTTCAACAAAGGAGATGAATTTTCATTTAAAATAATGAACCTTCAACCTCAACAATTATTTTTTAACAAAATAGTTAAACTTTAAGCGAAGTAATTAATTATTTATTCAAAAAATAGAATTCCGAACAAAAAAATGTAGTTGATACTACAATCAAAATTAATTTAAATTTTTAATCAAATACAGTTTAATTCAACCAAAAAAGACGACTTTTCAACATGAGTTGAATTTTTAACTATCAAAGTTTTTTCCGCCAAGAGAGGGAAAATATTGCAAACAAACTGGTAAATTTCCAAAAAAACACAAGCAATTTCAATGACATGCATGAATTTTAAACTAAAAACTATCAAGTTTTAACCAAAAATAGAATAGTTAAATTTTCAGTTGAAAATATTCATTTGCAATTTTAAAACCAAATGTCAACAAAATAATAAATTCTCTGCAAAAAATTATATTTTCTACCAAAAAGTTTTATTTTATACCAAAAAGATGAATTTTCAATTAAGAAAATTAAGTTTCTAACAAAAAAGACAAATTTTCGACCAAAAAGACGAATTTTCAACAAAATACATGAATTTTCAACCCAAAAAACTAATTTTATAACAAAAATTAAAATAGTAATATTTTCATTTAAGAATATTAATTTTTGACCAAGAATATGAATTTTTTTGCCAAAATAGGCGTATTTTTTACAAAATACATGAACTTTTATTCAAATAGTTAAATTTTCAACTAGAAAAAATGATTTTTCAACTAAGAAGATTGAATTTCTACCAAAAAAGGCAAATTTTCAATAAAATATATGCATTATTAACAAAATAGTTAAATTTTCAGTTGGAAACATTAATTTGCAATTGTAAATCAAAATTCCAACGAATAGTTAATTCTCTACTAAAAAGTTGAATTTTCTACCAAAAAAATATGAATTTTCAATGAAGAAAATTAAGTTTCTAACAAAAAAAAGACAAAATTTCCACCAAAAAAGATAAATTTCTCTATTGTTCGAAATATCAACTATTACAGTTTATGTTCAGAATTCTCTTCTTTTTGAAATATCATCTATTACATTTTTTTTGGAAAATTCATCTTCTTGGTTGAAAATTCAACTTTTGGGATGGAAAATTGCACTGTCGTCTGAAAAAAATTTTTTTTGGTTAGAAAATTAATTTTCTGGCTGAAAAATTCATGCATTTGTTTAAAAATTCAAATATTTGGGTGAAAATTCAACTATTTTTTTTAAAGTCATCTTTTTTGGTCGAAAGTTCAACTTTTTTGTTGAAAATTCGTCGTTTTTTATTCAAAATTCATTTTTATGGTTGCAAATTCATATTGTCGAGTTAAAAATTATATGATCTTTTCGAAAATGCATTTTTTGGCTTAATAGATTACTGAAAATTTACTTTTTCCATTTTTGATTAAAAATTGATCTATTTTAGTTAAAAATTACAGTATTTGTTTGAAAATTTATTTATTTTGTTGAAAATTAGTCTTTTCGGTAAAAAATTAATGTTCTTTGTTAAAAATCCAACTCTTTGGTTGAGGATTTAACTATTTTGTTTAAAATTTGTTTGTTAATTGTTGAAATATCAACTATTACATTTTTTGTTGAGAATTCATCTTCTTATTTTAAAATTCAACTTTTCGGATGGAAAATTCTACTGTCTTCTAAAAAATTCCTCTTTTTTTAGAAAATTAATGTTTCGAGTAAAAAATTAATATATTTGTTTAAAAATTTAACTATTTTGTTAAAAAGCCATCTTTGTCGAAAATTAAATTGTTTTGTTGAAAATTATCCCAGTTGGATAGAAAATTGATTTTTTATGGTAGAATTGTCATATTTTTTGGTTGATATGAATAAATAAATTCGAAATTTCAAATGTATAATCTGAAATTTCATTGTTTTATTCCTGAAAAAACATATTATATAATATTGAAGATGGATAAAATTTATTTTAAATTAAATGTTGTTTCGGCGATAGAGTATCAATTATTTGCTTGAAATAAAATATGCTATATCTTACATATTTATATTAAAATTGTTTTATCTTTTCCAGGCAATTTAAATTCGAAGAGACATTCTCGTGGAAGAAGTGGAATTTTAAGTCACGACTTCTGTGTATCGCTCGGAAAACCTGGATGTATGTCAACTCGATATACATTTTTTTTTTGGTATAAATATCGCTATAAACTTGGTCCAAAAAATTGTAATAATACTGGAAGTTTCAAACTCTAAGAACGTTTGCTAAATTGTTGAAGATTTTAATGAAATATTTCTACAATAAAAGCCTCAGAGTGTAAACACTTGTAAATAAGTGAGTATTTTTTTGTGGATTCTTAAATTTTTTAGAAATGCTTGCAGAATATAACTACAAAATGTTCAGAATGTTTTTCTATTCATATGTAAATAATAGAGGCGTAAATAATAATTTTATAAACTATATTTACGATTTATGCAGAGTGGCCGCTAAACTGGGAAATGACCGGGACTTTTCCGGACCAGAAAAAACTAAGAAATGACAGAGATTTTTTTTAGACTTGATATAATGAGACATGATATAATCAGGGTATCTACCCTACATGGAAAATCTGGAATTGTCAGGGAATTTTTATATACTGGAAAAACCTGGAATTTTCAGGGAATTTTTTTTCAAGTCAGGGAAAATTTTCGAGAGTCTGCTTAATTTCTTTTTAAATTGCAATGTAAAATTAAATCACAATGATTCTTCATTTGTGAAAGTAGCTTCATATTACTCTATTTAACTGTTTTTTGTAAATTCGTTCTTTTTTTTTAATTAATGTTTTTAACTGAAAATGTAACTTCTATTTGTGGTTGAACATTGCTAAGTTCAAAATTCAAGTATCTGGTTGAAAATTCGTATGTTTTGTTTAAAATTAGATTTTTTAGGTAGAAAATTCAACAGTTTGGCAATTTTTTATGTCTCTTGACTGAAAAATCTTTCTTGATAAAAAATTTAAACTGTTCTTGAAAAATCGTATTTTTTTTTTAAACTTAACTATTTTTGATTAAAAGTTTTAGTCTTTTTTGTTTGAAATATCAATTACCAAATTTTTTGTTCAGAATTTATCTTCTTTTTATGCAAATTTAATTACGTGGTTACAAGTTCAACTTATTTGTTAAAAATGAATTTTTTGTCGTTGAAGATTCATAATTTTCATTGAAAATTCATTTATTTGGTCGAAAAATGAGCTATTTGGCGAAAATTCGGTTCTTCTTTGACTGAACATTAATTTTTTCTAACTGAAAATGTAACTGTTCCAGTTGAATATTCCATCAATTTAGTTAAAAATTCATCTCTTTCATTGAACATTAATTTTTTAAGTCAAAAATTTACTATTAAATTTTTAGTTGAAAAATGGTCTTTTTTAGTTGAAAACTCGTCTTTTTTGGTAGAAATTAATCCTCGTTGAAAATTAATCTGTTTGGTTGAAAATTAAATTATTGCAGTTGCAGATTCATTATTTGAGTTAAAAATTCCTCTTTTTGGTTTGAAATTCAACTATTTCAGATCAAACTTCACCATTTTACTTGAAAATTCATCATTTTGTTTGAACTTTAATTTTTATAACCGATAATCTAACTATTCAATTTTTGGTTGACAATTTATCTTTTTTAGTTGTGAATTCATTTTTTTGTGGAAAATTCATTTTTTTGGTTAAAAGTTCAACTTTTTTGTAAAAAATTGTTCTCTGTTGTTAAAAATTCGTCGTTTTGGTTAAAAATTCATCTATTCCAGTTGAAGATTAATCATTGTAGTTGAAAATTAATCACTTTGGTTGGAAATTTGTTTTTTTTTATGGAAAATTAATTTTTGTACCTAAAAATTTAACTATCCGATTTTTTGAAAATTTAATTACTTGGTTGAAAGTTCAACTCTTCAGTTAAAAAATATTTAAAAAAATTAAACTATCATTTGTATTGAAAATTCATCTCGTTTGTTAAAAAATGAGTTATTTTGTTGACAATTCTTTTTGGATATTCCATCATTTTGTTGAAAAATTATATTTTTTAATCGAAAATTCGTATTTTTTGGTAGAAATTAATCTTGTATGAAAATTCATCTTTTTGGTTGATAATTAAATTATTCTAATTAAAGATTCATTCTTTAGGTCGAAAATTAATCTTTTTAGTTTGAAATTCAACTATTTCATTTGAAGATTCATTATTTTAATTGAAAATTCATCATTTTAGTTAAGAATTCATTTCTTTGGTTGAACGCTATTTTTCATAACTGAAAATTAAACCATTCATTTTTTGGTTGACAATTTATCTTTTTTGGTTGAAAGTTCATGTATTTGGTTGAAAATTCGTCTTTTTGATAGAAATTAATCTTCTTGGTTCAAAATATGATTTTTGGATGAAAATTTGTCTTGTTTAATTGAAATATTTTGTTGAAAATTCACATATTTTGTTAAAAATAGTTTTTTTTTTGTAGAAAATTATCTTTTTCTTTGCAAGTTAATCTTTTTTTTTTAATTCTTCTTTTCGTGTAAAAATTGAAGTATTCCAGTTAAATATTTATCATTTTAGTTGAAAATGCATATTTTAGGATGGAAATACAATTAATTGGTTGAAAGATAAACTATTTCTTAAAAATAATTTTTGTTCTGAAGATTCATCATTTTAATTGAAAATTCATATCTGGTTGAAAATGTAAATACTTTGTTGAAAATAAATTTTCTTTTTACTAAAAATGTAACTATTCCAGTAGAAAATTTAATTATTTTTCGGAAAATCCGTTTTTTTTGTTGGTTAAAAATTAGATCTTTAACAGAAAATTGATCTATTCTATTTTTGATTGAAAATTCGTCTTTTTTGGATGAAAATTGATATTTTTTATCTAAAAATTAAACTACTTGTTTGAAAATGTATGTACTTTGTGAAAAATTCGCCTTTTTTGTAGAAAATTAATCTTTATGGTTGAAAATTCATCTTTTTGGTATAAAATTCAACTATTCCAGTTGAAGATTCATAATTTTAATTAAAAATTATTTTTTTCGGTTGAAATATGAGCTATTCGATTGAAAACTTATTTTTTCTTTGCATAAAAATGAATTGTTTTTGCCGAAAATTTAACTATTTTATTAAAAATTTGTTTTTTTTTTGGCTGAAAATTATTATTTATTTGAACTGAAAATCTAACTATTATTCCAGTTGAATATTCCATCATCTTTTTACTAAAAATTTAATTATTCAAATTTTGGTAGAAATTAATCTTCTTGATTGAAAATTAATCTTTTTGGTCAAAAATTCAATTATTCTAGTTAAAGATTCATCGAAAAATATAATAATTGATATTTGAACCAAAAAATATTTTAATTTTAAATAAAAAACAAGTTTAATCAACCAAAAAACACTTTTTTTAACCAAATAGTGGAATTTTCAAAAACAAAATAAAAAGAATTTTCAACAAAGAAAATTAATTTTTTACCAAAAAATATAAATTTTCAGTTTAAACAAAAAAATTTTCAACGAAAAAAACGGACTTGTAACAAAATGGTTAAAATTTCAACCAGAGATGAATTTTCAACCAAAAAATAAATAAATTTTTGACAAAATAGTGGAATTTTCAACAACAAAAAAACAACTAATTTTTACCCAAAAAATTAACTTTCAACAAATTATTTAAGTATCAATCAAAAATTCAATTATTCTAGTTAAAGATTCATAATTTCAGTTAAAAATTCATCTTTTTGGTTTAAAATTCAAATATTCTAGTTAAATATTTCCAATTTTATTTGAAAATTCATCACTTTGTTTGAAAATGTCACTATTTTTTTTTGAAGTTAGTTTTTTTTTGTTGAAACTAATTTTTTTAACTGATAATTTTACTTATTCCAATTGAAAATTCCATATTTGTAGTTGAAAATCCATCTGCTTGGTTAAATATTAATTTTTTCAACTTTAAATTTAATTATTTAAGTTTTGCTTGACAATTTATTTTTTGTAGTAAAAATTAATTTTTTTGTTTGAAAAACTATTTCAGTTGAAGATTAATTGTTTTAGTTGAAAACTCTAATGTTCGGTTTAAAATTAATTTTTTCAGCTAAGAATGTTACTATTCCATTTTCGGTTGAAAATTAGTCTTCTTTAATTAAAAATTAAACTATTTCGTTAAAAATTCATGTATTTGGTTAAAAAATTGTATTTTTTGGTAGAAAATTAATCTTTTTATTTGAAAATTCATCACTTTGGTTAAAAATTGAACTATTATGTTGAAAATCAATTTTTATTGTTTGTTGTAAATTAATATTTTCAACTGAAAGTTTAACTATTTCATTGTTTGTAAAATATTTGTATTTTTTAGTGGAAAATTGAAGTATTTTTTTCAAAATTAATTTATTTTGCAATGTTTTGCTCTTGATTAGAAAATAAGTTACAAGTAAAATGTTTTCTTTTATCCATAATGTTTAGAAAAATTTAGAAATAAATTGTTATGTCTCTCGATACCCTGTTTTGATGAAAATAATGACTGTAAAAAAATGTAATTCTTTCCAGATATGGAAAGTGGAGTCTCAGGAATTGATAGGAACATTCACAGGACATTCGGGTCCAGTTTTCTGTTGCATGTGGAGTCCTTTGGATCCAGATTTTATTATAACTGGCTCGGCAGATTTTACCGTAAAAATCTGGAAACTTTCTGATCACGAAGCCGTCATGCCAACAATTTCAAAAAAGGTCAGAACGAAAAAGAAGAAACACCAGATTGAAAAATCGTCGAAAGCTGAAGGCGACGAGGAGGCTTTAAAAATGAAACAAAGCGATTCTCAAAATTCGATTCACGAGAAGAAAAATGCCACGAAGAAAGACTTGAAGAAGAAAATAAACACCTTTCCGGTTTATAATAAGACTTTGAATAATAAAGCTGCAATTCTCTTTTCTGTTAAGACACTTTTAAAAAGTATTAAAGGAGAAGATGGTCCTAAAATAGAAGAAGTTCAAGATAATGATGAAGAGAAAGAAATTACAGAAGACGAATACGTGCCTTCTATTTTTGCAGGGAAGGAAAGCGTTTTGAAAATTATCGAAGGAGAAAGTAAGGACTTTGGATATATATTTTTCATATTTTAATTCTCGTGCTTGAAGTAATTTTATTTTAAAGATTAATCATTTTTTCAGAATCAGCTTTAAATTCGCTAGGACAATACAACTACATCTTGGAATTTGATGTCTGGAGTAATAATCTTCAGCAACATTTACAGGATGCAGTGAAAGGAAAACGCTTGACTGAATATCTTGTTTCTCTCGCACCTTCTTTATCGATGAAGTGAGTTTTTCAATTTTTTGGGATTTCACATTTTTGAAACACTTAACACAGGGTCTAAAATGATTAAATTCTCAATTATTTCAAAGAAACAAAAAAATATTTATAAAACTGTATCAGTAACAGGTTTCACAGGCCAAAATGCTCAAGAAACTGGGGAAATAAGGAGATTTTTCACGAAAATAGGGGAATAAATGCTTTTACTGTGTTCAATTTAATTTTAAAGGCTTTTAGTTTCTAAGATTTTAATTTAAAATATTGCATTTTCAACAAAATAGATGAATTTTTAAACAACTAGTTGAATTTTCAACCAAAAAAATTAATTTTCAAGCAAGAAGATCAATTTTTAATCATGGAGATGAATTTTCGACTAAAATGATGAATCTTCAACCAAAGAAAATTTAATTTTTAATACAGCAGTTCAACTTTCAGTCAAGTAGTTGAATTTTCAACCAAAAAAGATGAATTCTTGACAAAACATATAATAGTTGATATTTGAACCAAAAAAGATTTTATTTTAAAATAAAAAACAAGTTTAATCAACCAAAAAATACCACTTTTTAACCAAATAGTGGAATTCTCCACAACAAAAATGATTTTTCAACCAAAAAAATTAATTTTCTACCAAAAAAATATGAATTTTTAACTCAAAAAAATAAATTTTCAACTCAAAAAGATACATTTTCAGCCAAAAGTGAAATAATTAAATTTTCAGTTAAAAAAAAAAATAATTTTCATCGAAAAAAATGAACTTTTAACAAAATGGTTAAATTTTCAACCAGAGATGAATCTTCAAACAAACAACATTTTTTTAAACAAAATAGTGGAATTTAAAAACAAAAAAATTAATTTTTAACAAATTATTTAAATTATCAATCAAGGTAATAAATTTTCAATCAAGAAGATTCATTTTCTACCAAAAAATACGAATTTTCAACCAAATAGTTAAATTTTTAACTCAAAAAGATCAATTTTCAGCCAAAAGTGAAATAATTAAATTTTCAGTTGAAAAAAAAAATAATTTTGAATGAAAAAGAAACTTTTAACAAAATGGTCAAATTTTCAACCAGATATGAATCTTCAACCAAAAAAAAAAATGAATTTGTACCAAACAAATTCATTTTCAACAAAATGTATGAATTTTTAAACAACTAGTTGAATTTTCAACAAACAAAATTAAATTTCAAGCAAGAAGATAAATTTTCAAGCACAAAAGAAAATGATTTTCAACAACGTAGTTAAATTTTCAATCAAGGTGATGAATTTTCGACTAAAATGATAAATCTTCAACCAAAGAAAAGTTAATTTTTAATACAACAATTCAACTTTCAATCAAGTAGTTGAATTTTCAACCAAAAAAGATTAATTCTTCACAAAACATATAATAGTTGATATTTGAACCAAAAAAGATTTTATTTTTAAATAAAAAACAAGTTTAATAAACCAAAAAAGACCACTTTTTAACCAAATAGTGGAATTTTCAACAACAAAAATGAATTTTCAACCAAGAAAATTAATTTTCTACCAAAAAAATATGAATTTTTAACTCAAAAAAATAAATTTTCAACTCAAAAAGATACATTTTCGACGTGCACAGTTGTCCGTCTGGCCATCGACGTGCACAGTTGGGCACGTGCAAAGCTGCTACGTGCAAAGTTGACCCTATCCCGTTCTAAAGTAAGCACTAGAATGCGCTGGCAAACAGGTGTTTGAAATCAAATCTGTTTAACGTTTGTTTTTAAGGGATTCACAGAATTGAAAATACTTTAGGTAGGAAATGGCGTTCACCATGTAACCCCCCCCCTTCCTGTAAGACAGCATAAAAAATCTATGACCTCCACCCCCCTAAAAAAAGAGACTTTACGAAATTTATGCACGGCCTCTAATCGTGATGGTCCTAATAATCGTGCAAATAGGAGAAGAATTTTTTCGGGCACTAGAAAACTTTTCAGTGACAAAAATTAACCAGCAAAAACATTTCCAAGACCCTAGAATCGAAATTGGAAATACAGCGAATATGGTAAATTCCGATTTTTGTATGTAATCAAATTATCTTGATAACTTGTGGTTTAAAATTTTTCTGAGAATGCGCAGACTTTTTTAGAACAAAAAAACCGACAACACGAAGAAATTGAGAATGCAATTCGATAAATTTTCAAAATTTGGTATATAATATAATTTTATTTCAAGTGTATTTTTATACTAAAAAAGTCCACACATGCTCAAAAACATTAAAAAATTACTAGTTCTAATTATAATTGTATTATTTCCTGGGTCTTGTTGTTCTTTTTCTAGTGTATTTTTATGTTAACATAATCTACACATGCTCAGAAAAATTTAAACCACAATTTATGAAATAATTTCATCAAATACCAAAGTCGCAGTTTTAAAAATTCGTTGCATTTCCAATTCTGATTCCTGGATCTTGGCGATTTTTTCCTAGCTCATTTTCCTCACTGGACAATTTTAAAATGCTCGGAAAAATATACGAAAAATTGTGAAGACTTTTCTGGCCTCCTGGAATGTAGAAAAATTGAAACTCAAGAAAATGTGAAAACTCTACAAACAAAATACTTTGTTCGAGCACGGATAAATAAGCTACATATCTATAGATTCCAAATTAATTATACAGTTTTTTAGATTCCAATACGCTACTTTTTTGCGTTGTAGTGATTTTAAAGTTCAGAATTCTTTCTTATCAAGTTAGATAAAAAGAATGAAAATCGGCAATAATTCTATAAGCCGAAATAAGTTGGAATCAAATTCATAACAGCATACTTATATTCGTGACAGGATATTTTTTATATTTTTATGTCGTCTTACAAAAGAAATATTGTTGACTCAAAAGAAATACTTCAAAAGTAGAAATGTTCTTTAACATAATGCTGGTCTTTGATTCTTGACTTCTTTACTACATTTTATGTTATTTATTCTGTCTACTTTTATGCATTCATATCCAATTATAATTTAACGAATGGTTCTTATCATCAAAGAAAGATGTTCGATATTATATTTGAAGAGTTTGAATAATGGAAAATATTACTTAGGAGTTCAAAGGAATGCATTTTTAAAAAAACCTCTGAAAAATATGACCTCAGTATACTGATTGATAGTCATTAGTTTTATGAGATATTGAAATAGCTCTGGTTGAAAATGTTGATTTAAAAACAGTTAAGTAATTTGTTTAGAAAAATGATGAATGTATGATATTTTTAAATGCAATTGGTTTCATAAAAACCAACCAAAAAGAATTTGAAAAATAAAACCAGCTATTATTCATTAAGACTAAGTTAGTATTTAAGTCTTTACCGAGTTCAGATCAACTATAGGGCTTGAAAAAAGTAGCAATAGTTCCATAAAATTGCAATAGAAGTTGCATGGAATTTGGAAAAAATTCCACAAAAAGTCGCATCAAATTTCGAAAGATAATGCAAAAAAAAAACAGTATCAGACACTGAATGACTGAAATAATAACTTTATTTCATTAGGAATATAGAATCCATAATTTTTATCAATTTTCGAACATTATTGGCAGAATCAAAATAAACTTTGAAGTTAAAATACCTTTTTAACGATAGACATTTAGTTTGAAGGATACCAAATCTGGGTTTAAAATATTTCTTTGTGAACTGTTAAACTTGCCAACTTGGATTATTTTCAAATAAGAAAAGTTTATAATTTATATTCATTTTTAACTTTATGAAAATTCATTTTGAACACTTCAAACTTAGAATTAATTAACAAATGAGGCTTTCAAGTTGAGACTGTATAATTCGAATATGAAACTATTCATTTTTAATACTTTAGACTTCACAGTTAAAAATCCTCTCGAAACAGGGGAAATAGGTTGATTTTTCCAGAAAATAGAGAATAAATTATGTGAAATAAAATTGATATGGATACATTATTGAATTCAGTATGAAACACTTCAATTCAGTCAAATAGCTGAATTCAAAAGAAAAATAATTTGCAGCCAAGTAGTTGCATTTACAATCAAATAGTTGAAAACTTTCAAACAAAAGAAACGAATTTTTAACACAGTAAGTAAAGTATTATCCGAATAGTTTATTTTTCAAAATGAAGAGATAAATTTTTGTTGAAAATTAATTTTCAACCAAAAAGTTGCATTTAAAACCAAATAGTTCGACTTTTAATAAAAAGGGGCAATTTTCAACAAAATAGATTTCAGCAAATTTGTTTAAGTTCACAAAAAAATAGATGCGTTTAAAAGTGATATTTAGAGGCTCCGCAAGCCGCACGAAGCTCAATACCTATTTGCCATAAAGAGAAGAGAATTTTATGTAAATTTGATTCAGAACCGTCAATATTAGGTGAGTCGAGTTAAAACTCAACATTTCTCTGAATAATTAGCTATAGAATACAAATGAATAATCACTTTTTGAATATCACCCCCATAAGTCTGTTTTATAGGATCACAAAAAACCCAATTAGAGTTAGTCCCGGTCTTTTCCGAATTTTTCAACCTATTTTCAACTTTTTAGTCACAGAGGCGCAATAGTTATTTATAATAATAATCTCTGAAAATAATGCTTAAAGGTGCAGTTTTTTTCCACAATTTTCCACTTTTTGTCCGCTTTTCACTTATAGTGGGGAATAATTAATTAAATTTAGAAACATAATTGTATAAAACAAATTAATTATTATTATTTATTACTATTTTCTCCTATATTAATGCCAAACAATTGCCGTTTGTTCTGACATTTTTTACGTTTTTTCCACTTTTCACTTAGAGAGGTGATAATAAATGCAAGCTAAGAAACACAAATGTATATGCAATCTATTATTGTTTATAACTATCTTCTCTTAGACAATATTGTTAATGATTTATGTTTCTTTTCTGTAATTTTCAACTTTATTTTGGATTTCTAGTTATGAACAAATAATAAATAAATATTATAGATAAAACAGATACTTGAAATATTCATCAAGTTTTCTATATAGAACATACTAAATGTAAATTATTTATGTAAGTAGTTAATGAGACCCTGTTTGATTAAATTAATATTATAATTATATCAACTATTTACTCCTAACGATTATTTTGGTTAACTGGTATTAATTATTATCTAACTGAGTAAAAAAGTGGACAAAAAGTTAAAAATTTCAACAAAAAAAACCTCAGCTTTCTAGCATCATTCTAAGAGAATATTATTATGAATAATAATAAATGGGTTGAACAATTATTTCTGTTAAATTGAATTGACTTTTTTCAACTGAAATTTAAGAAAATTTTAAGTAATTGATGTAAACATCTAATTACCACCCTAATGTACATAGAGTACATTCTTAAACTTAACTTCCTTTTTAAATTCTAAATTTACGAAAAAAAGAAATTTTATAATTTCAATCAATATCTTTCTTATACAGCCTTAAATATGCATTGGCTCACTCAAATATTGATATATTGTTATTGCCTCTGAATTCACCACATTTTTCGAGAAAAAAAGGTTAGAAAAGCAAATTTTGTAGCCTTAATAAATCTAGAGCTGTATTTTTCTGCATGAATGATTACAGAGTAGTTTCAAACGACTTTTCTGACATAGGGTGGGTTATTGGGAAGCCATACATTTTGACAACTTCCAACACAACCCTTCCTTGTGTTTTTTCAAATCAATATAATACGATTGGATGGTTACAATGATATTTGATTGTACGGGTCACTGAATTCGTCTTCGCGATTCGAGATACCTCGCTAAACGAAAATGCAGGATCCTGTTAATCCAACTCCTATAACGTGATCTCTCGTGGTCATGAAAGTAGAAAATAGAGAAAATCCTGAAAAACGAATAGAAGCGAAAAAAATTCATTTCTCGATTAATCTTTCATATCTCTTTGTTATCTTCTGTACATTTTTTGTGCCCTATGCTATCCTCCTGTCAGAATATTATTTGTCTCGATTAATAACTTTTTAAAATTTTAAATTTCGTTTTCTTATACAAAATAATAGGGGCCGTTCAAAAAGTACGTCACGCTATTTTGGAACCTTTTTCCACCTCTCCCCTTCGTCGTCACAGATCATCACAAAAAGCTTGAACAGCCCAAAATGCTCTAAAAACAGGGTAAATAGGGTGATTTTTTACGAAAGTAGGGGAATAATTGGGGTATACATTTCTTTTGATAAAATTAATGTATAGGTACTATATTGAACAAAAAAATATTCATTTTCTACCAAAAGGTACGAATTTTCAAGAAGAGTTGAGTTTTTTTAACGAATTTTTAACCAAATAGTGGAATTTTAAATCTACAAAGACGAATTTTCATCTGAATGGTCAAATTTTTAAAAGAAAAAAAATTAATTTCAACAATAAACAGTTGTATTTTTAACCAAATAGTCTAAACTTCAAGAAACGAAAGGCCAATTTCTTCGTAGATAGTTGAATATTCAACCAAGAAATTTGTTACCAAAAAAGAAGAATTTTCAATGCTAAAACAAATTTTCAACAAAGCAGTTCAATCTTTGAATGAAAAAGATGTCTTTTTGAAAAATGATTCAAATTTTCAAGAACAAAATTAAATTCTCGACAAAATAGTGGAATTTCTAACAATATAGTTAAATTATTGACCTACAAAGATGAATTATCAACCAAACAGTTCCATTTACAACCAAATAGATGAATTTTCAACAAAGTACTTTAATTTTCAGCCTAGAAATAGCAATTTTTAACAAAATGCTCAAATTTTGTACAAAAACATTAAACTGAAACCAAAGCAGTTGCATTTGCAACCAAATAGTTGAATTTCCAAGCCAACAATACGAATTTTTTAGAACTCAGTTTAATTTTTTAATCGAAAAGTACGAATGTTCTATTTAGGAAGTCGAATGTAAAAAAAAAACAGTTAAATTGCAGACAAAATAATTAAATTTTCAAACATAGTTCAATTTTCAACAAAATAATTAAATTTTGAACAAAATAGTTGATCTTCCAACTAAAATGAATTCAGCCAAAAAGGTGAACTATATAAACAAAAAAAGTAATAGTTGAAATTTCAACCGAAAATATTTTTATTTTAAATAGAAATCAGTATAATTCAACCAAAGAAGACGAATTTTCAATAAAAGTAGTTGCATTCTCAACGAAAACAGATACATTTTTAGCCAAACAGTTGCATTTGCAAACGAAAAAGACAAAATTCCTACCCAGGGAGACAAATTTTCAAATCAGAAAGACGATGTCTCCACAAAAGAGTTGAATTTTTGATCAGGAAAGATTTTTCAGTCAAGAGAGAAAAAAGTTTCAAACAAATAGTTGAAATTTGTACCAAAATAGTTTAACTTTCAACCCGGAAAGACGAATTTTCAATAAAACTGTTGAATTTTCAACCGGATAGAATTATTTTCTGAAAAAATTGTTGATTGGATTCTCAATCAAAATCTTCAACTGGAATAATTATATATTCAGTTAGGCCAATTAATTGTTAACAAAAAAAAAATCAATATTACAAAAATTGAATTTTCTACGCAAATAATAGAATTTTCACCCAAAAGAAGAGAATTTTCAACAAAATAGTTGAACTTTTAGGCCAAAAAGACGATTTTTCTACAAAATAGTTGAATTTGAAAACCGAAAATGTAAGTTTTCAAGAAAAAAAGTCCATTTTCAACCACATGGTTGAATTTTATACTAAAAACTATCAGTTTTCAACCAAAAAAGGGTAATTAAATATTCGTTTGTAAACATTGATTGAAAAAAAAAGAATTTCCAACAAAATATTTAAATAGTCAATCGACGAGATCGTTCTCCAATTTATAAAATGAATATTTAACAAAGTAGTTCAAATTTCGACTAAGCAGTTTAATTTTCAATCAAAAAGATTAATTTTCGACCAAAAGACACGACTGACAACAAAATACATAAATTTGCAACCAACTTGTTAAATTTTAAGTTTGACCATTATTGTTCAACCAAGAAAAAACGAATTTTCAACAAAATAGTCGCATTTTCTACCAAAGAGATAGATCATCATCTGATGAAATGAATCTTTAACAGAGAAGTGTAACGTTCAATCAAGAACTTTTCTACAAAAAATGATGAATTTTCAATAACAAAAAGACAAATTTTCAACAAAAGCAGTTCAATTTTCAAATAAAAAGATGCATTTTCAACAAATTAGTTGAATTTTCAACAAATTAATTTATTTTTCAACAAAATAGTGCAATTTTTAATCACATAGTGGAATTATTGACCTGCAAAGATGAATTATCAACGAAACAGTTTGATTTACAAACAAATAGGTTAATTTTCAACTAAATGAGATGAACTCTGAACAAAAAATATAATAGTAGACATTTAAATTAAAAAGAACGAACTTTCAAGGAAAAATAGTTGGATTTCATAGTGACTTCTATTAATTAAATTCGCATTTAAAATAAAAACGAGAATAAGGGGAAGTTTCTTGAAAATAAGTGAAGAAAGAGGAATTTTTTTCAAAACTGGCAAAGAAGGGAAGAGCGGAAATATTGTGAAGTCTCCATTTGGATGCTTTACTTGTAAACTAAAATCACTAATTTTCATTTTTTCAAGCATTTCAAAAAAATGTATTCACATTCATATTTTCCATATTTAATATCATATTCTACGCTCCCACCCCCCTTCGTCACAAATTGTTGCAAAACCTGTCTCTTCCTAGGAGTATGTAAGTATGACGTAGATTTTTAAACGGTCTCAATTAGTTATAGATATTGAATATTAATAAAACAATCTGTTAATAATAATACATTTCATTATTTCTATATTTATTATTTAAATAGTAATATATCCAATAACTCTTAATATGGTAGTAATAAAAATAGCTTTAGAAAATAACAGGGAATATATATATAATTAAAAACTGAAGGTTAAAAACCACCGCAGGGTCCCACTGGGAGCAACTGTCACCAAAAAAAAATGACATCGGCTCCCAGTAGGATCGCAGTAAATCCCATTCATGGCGACGTCTCACAACCATGATATGGGTCGTCACAGGACACGACGAAATCACAACGACAGGCCAGCGAAACTCTCGTGTGTTTCGAGGACACGAAGCAACCCAAGGATGACAGCTTTCTGCATCCATCTCGCAAGTGCCGTGGCATTTTTTTGGCGCGCGGGTATGGCTTTAAGGTTACGAACCAGTGATAGTTTCGCACCCCCGAGAGCACCTAACACAAGGACAATTACTCGAACCTAATATGTTGTATACAGTCGTTGCAGCTCCCTTTTAAGGTCTTGATACCTCTTCTCCTTTTCTTTCTTCTTGGCAGTGATGTTGTATTCGGTAGGAGCCGAGAATTCGATCACGAACATAGTTCGTTTCTCGAAGTCCTGGAGAACAATGTCAGGCCTCGAGTTTGCGACGGAGAATGCTGCCCGAAAATCGTAGTTCCCGAAAATTTGGCACTTCTCGTTTTGGACAATTGACTCTATCTCCCTTGGAGCGTTCGGCAGGGCAGGGTCGCGGCCAAAAGGAGCAAAAGTGGATGACGTACACGTTCCAGTTGCGTCGGGATTGGTTGCTTTAAGGAACCATGATCGTATCTTCCGGAGCCTAAAACTTCTCTCATATAATATTCAATCTTAATAATAACAATAAATAATAATATCATTACATGATATGAAACTTCGATTTGAACTTCCCGTTATACATCAAAGCGCATTTCCCTTCTAAACTCTAGCATTTCACTCTTTTTTGTAGTGAGTATTGCTTTATAAAATATTTGAAAGTTTCTTTATTAATGTCTTATAAAAGAAAATTTGATCAAATTGTTTTCATTTGGAGAACATTGAATTTCTACGTTTTCCCTTATTTAATTATTTTTTAATTCGTGCCCCGTGAACAAACAGCGCCACCTGTCGGCCATAGTCACATCTCAGTACGCTTTAATTTCGTGTGTTTCGGGTAAAGAGTCAGGGGGCTGAAGGAGACGAATTCAGAAAAGGTAAGTACTAAATTTAATCTTTTTTTATACCTTCGAAACAGTCATTTTATTGCATTTCAAGATTCTCTTAGTCCTTCACTTTACCAAAAAAAAGTTTCAATCCTGATCGTCGAATTCCGATTGAAATTTGAGAAACAATTTTTAAACGTATGGCTTCCATTATGATTGACGTTTTATTGGGATTCGCCGCGCTGCGATACCAGTGAATATAACGGACCCCGGCTCTTCAACTGCGCAAGTACCTAAAATCGCGGTTCTATTTAAAATTACAAAGTATAAGCTTGTACTTCAGTTTGTCGATGGAATGACGGTTTTTGATCTAATAGTTATTATTAAAATGTTTATTAAAAAAGGGCTTTCGCTCAACGACGTTGAGTCTCATCAGGAATACATTGTTAGGAAGGACATTCTTATCTATAATGAAAAAAGGAATTTTTACACAGAGATAGTTTTTTTTAAACAGGAGGATATATTAAGAGCTTATAATTCCTTTTTGCTTTGATAGTCTACTTACGAGCTGTTGAACATTTGGTTTTTGGTTTCATAGATAATAATTTACACAAAGTTAACAATAACATTATAACTAACTGGTACCGTAAAGAAACCTGGTCAGGGAGATATGTCAATTTTGAGTCAAAAATAGCTATTAAAGACAACATTTCAGTCACAAACAGCTTAGTCGACAGAGCAGTCACACTCTCTAACAGTAAATTTAAAACAAAAAACTTAAACAATGTCAAAAATACTCTTAAATATAACAGTTAACCCATTTAATTGACCAATAAATATAATAATAAAAGGTTAATTAATTTACAAAATAAAAACCAAATCTCTAATACTACAATTCAAAATAGTAACAAATTAGATCTTAATCAATTGATAGTTTTACCGTTTATTAAGGAGCTTACAAGATTTTACAAAGAAAAACTTTCCTAGAATTTAATATTTCAATAACTTTTGAGTATGAAAAAAATCCTTTATAGTGTTTCACTAAAAATAAAAATAGAGATAAGACTCCAAGTGAACTAAAAACACACATTATCTATATCATCCCATGTGAATATGGCCAGGTTTACGTTGGTCAGACAGAACAACATTTTAAAGATAGACTCAGGGAAGACAAAAATGATTGCAAAAGAGATTCTAGAGGTACTGCCTTAGTGTTTTACTCACATACCCTAGATCACAAATTTGACTTTCCTAATGCTAAAATATTAGGTACAGAAAGTAAATACAAAAAACGTAACTTCAAAGAAATGCTCCAAATGATAAAACATAGTAATTCTGTAGACAAACGTTCCGACACCGATTTTCTTAGTGACATATACCGTAACTTAATATTAAGTACTATTAGCCTTCAAGTTTCCTCACTATATAAGATTCCAAATGTTTCCCTCCAATTTTTTTAATTCTACAACACAAGATAGGTGGGTCTAATGTTCGAACATTTCAAAATCATCATGTAACGATAAACATAACCTCACTCCTGGACATGCATCCATGGTGATAAGGAGTGCTGCCCAAAAATTTTATTTATTTAACACAAAAAATGCACTGCATGTCCAGAAGAGTGTGTTTTTCCACATTATTAAACTTATTTCATTTTTACATAAATT
The DNA here is from genome assembly GCA_011634705.1 of Andricus grossulariae. Classification (NCBI taxonomy): domain Eukaryota; kingdom Metazoa; phylum Arthropoda; class Insecta; order Hymenoptera; family Cynipidae; genus Andricus; species Andricus grossulariae. Next base: position 4,304,025 of record JAABKJ010026545.1, on the reverse strand, counting down.
CACTATACATGGAAAATGTTAAGTTTAACATATCCTCAACTTCAAACTTTGGATTTTTAGATCTTTTTAAATTGAAACTCCAATAATTTTTACAACAAAAAACTAAATGGTCAACTGTTCGTAAGTGGACTATCAAAACAAACAAAAAATAATTATAAGCTCTTAATATCTCCTCCTGTTTAAAAAATCCTATCTCTATGTAAAATTTTCTTTTTTCATTAGGTAACAATGCCCTTCCTAACAATGTATTTCTCATGAGGCTCAACGTCTTTGAGCGAAAGCTCGTTTTTTAATAAGCATGTTAATAATGACTAGTAGATTAAAAACCGTCATTCCATCGACCAGTTAAGAGGTGAGTAAAAAGTGCATGGGACTCAATTTTTTTTGCATGAAAAATCTAAAAAATGCCTCGACTCCAACCGTTAGAGACTTACAGCTTACGAGAAAATAATTTGTTACTCAAGGGTGGCGTGTTTTCGGAGAAGCCTACGGTTCAATGAATTTGCATTGTTATGAAAAATATTTCGATTCAATTCTTCTTGCAAAATCATTAAAGTGGTAGATTGAAAGTATTAGAAAAACATATTCTTGAGAATTCAGAATCAAAAAATGAAAAACTGGGGAGATGGACTTTTTTTACGCGATACAATTTTTTTTCAAAAAAATTCTTTGAAGAATTAAATTTTTGAATCACCTCGGGGATAGTTTTTCTTTAAGAAAAACTGCTCTCGAGATGAATGATATCCGAAAATAGTAAAGAAATTGTTTCTTCAATTAATTGCGTAAGAGACAAATTTGGGAGTCTTTCATCTGTGCACGTGTACAGTTGGGAGTATCCCATCTGTGCACGTGTACAGTTTGGAGTCTCCCACCTATGCACGTGGACTTCTGAGTGAAAAAAATGATCGTATTGATTGAGACGTGCACAATTGGGAGTCTACCATCTGTGCACGTGCACAGTTGGGAGTATCCCATTCATGCACGTGAACTTCTCAGTTGAAAATCACATACATAGTATTAAATTAAACATGCACAGTAGGGAGTATCCGATCTGTGTACGTAGACTTGCGTGTTGACAACCTGATCTTATCAATTAGGCCGTGCACAGTTAGAAGTCTCCTATCTATGCACGTGCACAGTTGGGGGTCTCCCATCTGTGCACGTGAACTGTTGCTAAGGTTTCAGTTAATTTTTGCTTATTTAGTTAAATCATTAGTTATTTAAGAAATTACTTCAATTAGTAGATTAGCTAATTAGTGTAAGTTACTTAAAGTAATATAGCTGAAACATCAAAGAGGAGTTGAAAATCCGCAGCAGAACAAAATTCCGCAGCTGATGGATTAAAAATACAATTATCAAATATTTTTATCAAAATTATTAGAAAAAGTTTTCTGTGACGGAAATATTTGATTTTTTTGAATGAATAAATAATAATTAACAAACAAAAAATGTAAATCGTTGAATTTCGAGAATTTTCTAGTTCGGATGTTTTATAATTCGGCAATTTTCTGTTTGAAATTTTGTTCTTCGCTAATGTCCCAAGTAGGGATTTTTATTTTTCGGCAATTTCATAATTTCGGAAATTTTATTATTCGGGAATTTTCCAATTCGGGAATTTTACAGTGTCAGCATGGGACGATTGAAAAATCCCGAAAAATTAAATTCTGACACTGCAAAATTCCCGAATCGGAAAATTGCCGAATAATAAAGTTCCCGAAATTATAAAATGGCCGATATATAAAAATCCCGAATTATGAAATTCGCGAATAATAAAATTCGCGACAGTTTATAATCTTACCGAATTTGAAAATTACCGAAGAATAAAAACTCTGACAGAAAAATGCCGAAATATAAAATATCAGAACTGGAGAATTCACACATTTGAAAGTTTACATTTTTTGTTGTTAAATATCATATATTTTTTTTTTAATCAAGTATTTTTATCAAAGAATTTTTTTTTAATTTTAAAAGTTTGTAAAAATTATTGTTTGAATTTAGAATAAAAATTGTTGAAAAAAATATATTTCTGAATGATAAATTTTATTTGAAAATGTGCATTACATTTAAAAAAATTACAAAAAATGTTCTGGAAGATCGCATTGTTGATTAGAAAAAAAAAGCAGCTTTAAGATAAATCAGTACTGAATTGTATCCTGCAAAGTTTGTTTGGAAAATGTTATTAGGTTCGGAGGAAGTAAAGTTTTTTTGCTTCAAAAGCTTAATTTCAAAAATCCTTGTTTTGAAATTTTTCAGTTTTTGGAGGTTTGGATTTTTAAATTTCACAATGTTGTAGTTTGCAATTCAAATACAGTGAAGTCTCGCCTATTTCAAGACGCATCTATTTCAAGTCGCGCCTATTTCAAGTCGCATCTATTTCAAGTCGCATCTATTCCAAGCCGCATCTATTTCAAGTCTCCCATACTCGGCTATTTCAAATTGCGCAGTTCAGTCACCTCCGACACCGCCCCTGTACGGGCTGTACAGTCACGACCGCGTCAGTGGCTGACCAATTAAAAACAGGCCCAAAGAGTTTGAAGCCGTCGTTTGTTAAATTGAGTATTTTAGCATGGCGTCATGGGAATGCAGACAAAGATTTGGAGAAACTAGTCTAAACGTAAAAGTAGGTCATAAATATACGAATAGTAGTATTTGTCACGTATAGAATATATATTATCTCAGTCGTGTTCCATTATTTTGTCGACTGACGAACTTCGCAAATGCATTCTACACTTGAAAAATATTAGTATTCAGACCTTTATAACTTACTTTTACGTTTAGAATATTTTCTCCAAAAAGGCGTATGTAGTTTCTGTCCCATGTTGGAAACTATGCTAACCTTCCCGACATTTCCACCTAGCCTAGCATGACCGCGATGTCATGCTACAATATTCACTATTCCGCGAAATATTTGAATCGTTTTTTGATTAAATTATATTGATTTTTAGTTGGAAAATTGTACTATTTGAAGGATATGCTATATTTGTCACGTCGTGCGTCAAAAAAAAAATTGAAAAACACTGTTAACTAACGGGCCATGATGTTTTCAACTGCGCATATACCGGAAAGCGCGGCTCTATTTTAAATTACAAAGTGTAAACTTGTAATATTACATTAATAATGCGTGCTGTACTCGCTAATAAATAAATTTCTGTAGAAAGTAGATGAAAAATTAATTATTTTGATAAAATTAAGCATCATTGTTTAAACAGTGTTTTTAACTTGACAGGGCTTCACAGAAAAAAGACATAAAGGAGTCACAATTTGCATAGTGCTTTTTTGAAGCTCCCTGAAAACAGTGATATGATTTGAAATTGAAATCCATTAATATCCACACCTGTAGAGGCAATGAAAAGATCTGAAATAAAATCGCATCTAACTTTGTTTCTATACATCCTACGAGGTTGGGATAAAGTTCAAACAATTTCAAAAGTGCATTGGAATCCATTCATAATATTTATTTTGTAAAATTTTTATTTCCTGCAGAATAATTGATGTTAATTAAAAAAACTTGTTTTTGGAGATCGCCCGTCATTACGTACAACAGGCTCGTTGCTCCCTGCTGGGCTGGCATGAGCACGTAGCGCGAACATGTGCACCGAAGAGTCACAATGCAAATGCGTAGGCTTACAGACTTTATGCTTTGTCAGTGGTGCGATAAGTACATAGCATAAAGTATGTAAGCCTACGCCTTTGCATTCTGACCCTTCGGTGCACATTCTTGCGCTACGTGCCCATGCCAGCCCCACAGGGAGCAACGAGCCTATTGTACCTAATGACGGGCGATCTCAAGAAAATTTAAAAAAAAATTAACATTAATAATTCTGCAGGAAATAAAAATAAAAAAAAAAGAATAAATATTACAAATGGATTGCAATTCACTTTTGAAATTATTTGAACTTTATCCCAACAACAAATTATAAAAATGTAATTAATCGCTTATATCTCGAAAACGCCATAAATGCCAGAGGGTTATCACGTCGATTCGGAATCAGGAGATCAGTCTGAACAAGAATCATTAACAACATTGCATATCAAACGCGAATCCGACAGAAGTGGTTATGGCGTCCGGAATAATACCTATCCGACTAATGGAGTGCTCCTCCTACTTTTTCCTGGATAATATTGAAATAAATTGACCTTATCCTTTGTACGTGATGATAAATAAAATACAAGATACACATTCTTTAATTTTGCAATTAGTAATTCAGAAATATTATATTCAAAATCTACGATTTTCGGCGACTCCAACGGTATTTTATTCGCCTTAATAAGTTCAAATTTGGATTAAAATCACTGCTTCTGTTCCATAATATAAGAGGGCCAGAAAAAGTTTCTCTTTTGAGAAACGCCGTAACCAGATTCTTCCATTTTTAAAGCTTTTTGAGCGTTAATTTATTTTTAATGGACCCCTGCTTACAAAAAATAATTTTGAAATCTACAGGATCGACGGAAGAATTTTTTCTCGCATGAATAAATTGAAAAAAGAAACTGCATTAGTTTTGAAACTCATAACCCTGTTGGAAATAAAAAGCTTGAAAAAGATATAAAAAGATAATCTTTATCTATTTCTTTTTCTAACTTTCGCGATGAGCACTCATATAGCTATACAAAAATTAGTTGAAGTTTTAGTTTTTGAGTTATTAAATATTTAAGCTAGACCAATCAGGAGCGCGGTATAAACAGTCGTGCGTACGAGAGCGGCAGTCTATGCAGTGTTATCGAAGCGAGCGCCGAGGCAAGGTTAGCGAGGGGAGAACAGCAGTCAATATACTATGTTGGACTCCCGCTCACGTAATACGACTGTTTATACCACACTTCTGATTGGTCCAGCTTAAATATTTAATAACTCACAAACTAAAACTTCAACTTATTTTTGGAAAAGGAATTTTATATTTATTCTTTTGATTTTTATACAGTCATATAAGTCCAGACACTTGAGTCTGGGAAACTCTGCATACCTAGACACAGATTTAATCTAATGGTACTCTACTTATAGGCCTGAAGACTGATTTCACTTGTTGGTTATTTTACCAACCCTTTTCAATCTTTTTCTATCTCACAGTCAATATAAATTCCTGTCTATCTCTTTCAATCTCCTTTTATTTATCCCATCTTATCCTACGTTTATCAGCGTCAATCTCTTACTATCTCTCAGTCAATCATAATCTATATTTGTATCCTTATGTCAATCTAAATACCCGCCTATCTTTTTCAATCTCCTTTTCTCTATCTCATCGTACCATATATCTATCACCTTCTACCTTCTTCTGCCTATTTTTCAATCTAAATTCACGCCTATCTTTTTCAATCTCCTCTCCTATATCTCATCCTATCCTCTATCTATTCACTTCAATATTTTTCTGTCTCAATTAATATAAATTTCCATTTATCTTTTTCAAGCTCCTCTTCCGTATCTCATTTTATCATACATCTATCAACGTCTATCTTTTTCTATCTATTTTTCAATCTAAATTCACATATATCGGATACCCTGCTGGAAGTAAAAAGATAGAGATCCTATCTTTTTGAATAATTTTGAATCTCTATGATAGAAAGAGATAGAGAAAATGTATCTCATTCTATCTCTTCGTCAATCTAAATTTACATCTGTCTTTTTCAATACCTCAGGGGGACATATTTCATGACAATTTATTGCTTTTTTTGGGGGGGGGGGGTTTAAATTCGAAATTGAAAGAAAGAAAGCGCAGTAATTATGCTGAAATTTAAGACTTGGTGATTGGAGAAGAAACGTAACCAACAACAGTTTTGAAGGACAGTCTGTTCGGGGCAAGACATTTCGAATTAATGCCGCAAAAAAATCAAGCCTATTAATGAAAAAATGGTCAAAATGTGCATTTGCTTATAAAAATTGTTTAAATAATTAATACTTTTGGGTTACTATGAAAAATATGACAGCAGGGTGTCTTTAGCAAGACATTTCAAGATGATTCAGCAAGAAAAATCAATCCTTTTCATGAAAAAATGGTTAAAATGTGCATTTGTTTATAAAAATTGTTTAAACAATTAACATTTTTTGGCCACTATGAAAAATATGATAGCAAGGAGTCTTTGGCAAAACATTTTAAGTCGATTCCTTAAAAAAAAATCACGTCTTTTCATAAAAAAATTGTCAAAATGTGCATTTCTTTATAAAAATTGTTTAAATAATTGAAAATCATTAGCTATTATTAACTTATTGGAAGCGCACATCATTATCTATGATACTTTATACAAAAGATATGGGTTAAAATAAGCTAATGATGGCGAATCACGAAAAAATGTCTTCTTTTTAATTAATTAATTTATAACATTATTAAAAATTTTTTGTTGTAACGCTAGTTCACTGAAAATTATTTTTAGTTATTTATTACATTGATTTATGATCTTTTTCAATGAATTTGAAAGTCTTAGAACAAATGGTATCACGGAAAAGTTTGGCAACAAAAAGTTGTAACTTTGTTGTTAAATAACAAATTTCTGTTGAGTGAAAATAAAATATCCGCAGTTACTCATTATACCTGGAAGCCTTACGGTCATTTATAAAAAAGAAACTTCAAAATCCGTTAAGAATTTCACTTTTGGTCGATTTTTGGCCAAAAAGGCGCTTTTTCCCCCACTGTGCACCGGGGCTTTGCCCCGGATCCCGGCGCCCCCCTAACCCATTACAGCTTCACACTCGACACACACGTACCACAGACCTCGACCTCTGACGTCAAAGACGGGGTTTGCTGCGATGTAACACAATATACTATTTTTTGCATCGAGTTCATATCTTTGTTATTATTGGGTTTATTTCTATGTATTTAACTGGTCATGAATAGGAACAAGAACGAGCAGGAGGCCTGGGATTCGATTCCTGTGCCGTTACCAATGGAAAATTTTCTCTATACTATCTACGTCTATCGCTACGGTGATGGCTGGTCGATTTCGAGTAATGTACACAAACACATACATCTACATAACACATCAAGGCAGTGCGCTGAATTGTGCATCTAACTCACGCCTGTCCAGAGAGGGGAAATCGGCTCAATAGCCACATGTTCGAGTTCCACCACCATTTCCTCTTCTCCGGTCCAGAGGCTTGGGGGGGGGGGGGTCGCTCTTGTTAAGTTGAATGAGCAGAGGTCGGCGGTAGTGTTAAAATCCCATCTGGCAAATGAGCGATTTCGACGAAATTTCGCCTCTCTGGACAGGCCAGATCTAGCGACCTAACAAGGACGCTCCGCTCACCCTAACCTGGCTGCCTTCACTACGGCCTGGCTAGGGGAGGCTGCCGGATGGCAGAGTGGATGAGGCTCACTGTACAATGCAAAGAGGTCCGCGTCATTCACTGTGCCATGGGTTACGCCTTGCACCTGAGACAGTTATTTCACCAATGCCTTTATACAAAATTATCATTTTATTTGTTAGATTAGCCAAAGTTTTGCAAAACTGCTAGTCGTGCCGAATTTCGGGACTTTTGAACATTATAATTCCAGAATTAACTTCGATCGATAAACGAAGCGCTAACAAATTATGTGGAACGAATTATGCAATTTTGAAAAAATAACTATAGTAATTATTTAATGTCGTAGCTTAGGGGATTCACACAATTTATGATAATTCATCACAAAGTTTGAACTTGGGCTTGATCGCTTTTGGCAGAACGTAATGCCAATCGCAACAGACGCGCTCGTCAAACAATGACAAAACTCTTTTGCGCCACTACTCAAAATGCTCCGATTGAGTTCAACTTTGGCATGAATATTTAACATTTGTTTTAGGGTTTATTAGGATATAAGCCTTGAGCATCCAAACTTTTTAAAACACTTTCTGTTGCTTTTTTTACGTTACCTGATTATAGAAAAATTATTCTGTTGTGGATAGGAAATATAAGTTCATGAGGACAGACACACAGTAAAAAATTTTTATTTGCACATCCTTTGGTACATGTTGACATCTTAGATACAAATAACTACCTATGATACACAGTTTGTACATTATGCCATTTAGAAAATGATAATTAGCATGCAATTCAATAATAGTTAGTTAGTTTAGTTAGTTGTAATGTGGGCGAAGGGGCTCGTTAGGTCCCACCCCTGGCGTTCAAGCTATAAATCCTATTGTGCCGTACCCGTGTTTATTCTCAAGGCAGTACTCCAAATCCGGTCATCTTTCGCCGAGTGTAATTGGATCTCGGTGGGTTTCGTTGTTACCAGCGTTCTGAGATGGTACTTCTCAGGTGCCAGACGTATTTATCGCACAGTATATGACGTCCTACTTTGTTGATCAGGCAAAGTGATCCTCACCCACTCTGCCATTCGGCAGCCTCCCTAGCAAGCCGCAGAAATACAGTACAGCCAGACTGTTCTGGTGTTTTATGTAAGTATATGAGTGTGTGTGTGTGTGTTCATTACTCGAAATCGACCAGCGACCATTGAGCGTGGTTCCCCCGTAGGTGCCCCAAGCGCAAGAAGATCGATGACTCATTTGCGAATCTTCTCAAAATCGACTTCGACCCCCCAAGGTTAGGCTCTCGAGAGGCCCATTTATCCTTGGTAAGGCACCAGCTTTTTCTTAGGGGACCTACAGTTTAAGGTGGGTTCCGAAACACCGAAGCCCCGGTAGAAGTATATCGAAAAATTTCCATTGGAATTCGATAATAAAATTATGTACTTTGACTTTGTTGTTTTAGCCTCCAAAATCCATTTACAAACGGAAAAGAGTTGGGAAATTCAGCTTCTCTGATGGGAGCGAAAACGAAGAAAACTGTGATGCGGAAAACAGGAGAATGAAGAAAAAGGCCCAAAAAACATGCAAAGAAGACAAGAAACTGAACGAATGGGCGAAGAACGTTAATAAAACATTTCAGGAAATTGATAATTTTGACCTAGTTGTTGAATGAAATTTTAATTAAAATGTGCTCAAGTCTTTGAGTGTTAAGAAGAAAACTCTGCAATATTTTGTATGCCATCATCAATTAAAATCCTTTACCAAAACCATATGAGAATGTGTACAATTTGGTACTTAATATAATATGCTTTCGTGTATGAAATTCTTCACACGGATTTCCGTTTGGAATAATTTACAACTTCGGTAAAGGATTTTTTTTCAATAGGACAGTAATTTCGAAACTGACTTTTTTTTTAAAGTGCTGGACGTAAATGATAATCTTTCAATTGAGCTTTATTAGGGTGCCCAGAAAAAAAAACACTTTTGATTTTCTTAGGGGCGAAAGGCAAAGAATATTAGTGTATTGGGGTTGTAGAAGGTAGATTTTAGTAAACAAGTTATCCACTTTTTAATTTGAACTTCTAATATGTTGTTTTTGAGGTCTTCAGAATCCATATGAAGGCATTTTTTCAATGAAAAATTGATAATAAATATTAATTACGGCTGCCTTAAAAGTCCTATTTTCACTGTTTTCAAAGACTAATAGCAGCTCAAATACGGCTGTGCGCGGTAAAAAAGCAGTAAGCCTCAAACACTGAATTTTTCATAATAAAGTTAAACGCGTTTATGATTTGTCGTACAAAACTATTTCATATTTAAAAATTAACTTTTAACATATTGTTAGCATGTTTAGTAAAGTTCTCTTTTCTGCTAGTATGAATCAAAAAGTAGTCAAATTTATATTAAAAAACAAAACAAATTTTAGCGAGTTTTTGAATTTCTAACACACGTTAGAATTTTAAAACGGTGCTTACTTTGTTTTGCCACGTCTATGTAATGATTTAATTAACTTCCTATTTATATTTACTAGAATAAATAATTATTTATTTCACTTTTATGTGATTGTATTAATAACATTAGAATTAACATGAATGAAACAATTATTATTGATAATAAAATAAACTGTTTTATACAATTTTACATTAAATAAACAGGAAAGAAAATTCAATTAATTATATTTCTGCACTTATTCATAATTGAATTCGATGAATAGCATAAAAATTGTTTAAAGAAATGTTGCCATATGTTAATAACTAACCTTAAAAAACAGTCTGCAGAGCGCTTACATTGTTTTATAACAAGACGCCACTATCCTGCGTAAGCCGTTGATGTTGCAAAACAAAGTAAGCGAAATATGTGCACTTACTGTGTTTTGACTTCTCATTACAGTTTCAGAATGAACTTACTTGGTTTTGAATCTTAAAATATTTTCATAAAAAACACTAATATATAAAATATTACTGTGTACAGTATTATTTACATTAAATGACACCTGATAACGTGCTTAAATCAATCTTTAAAAAAATGGCGCTTACTGCTTTTGGACCGCGCACATCCGAATAATATATATCTAATACTGAAATTTTGAGAATATTGTCCTCTGAGTAAACTTTTAAAATTTTACACATCTGCGACTTAAACTGTTTAACTTCCGATGTGGAGCACTCATCAGCTCCGCCATGGAAGTCCACAGTGGGTCGTGAAATCACAAAGGCTAGTTATACCTTTCTTGGTAAGCGTTTTAGGTATAATTAATTATGCCGAGTTCAATCAGGTTTTGCGAGACGCAAACTGAACATGTTATAGAATCATATCGATGAAAGGAGCTGAGGTTGTACTTTTACGATCTACTCTTCACTTACAGAAATTGTCAGCTTTTGCAATGACAAAGTTCAAATATGATGGGCCACCTTTAAATATTGTTTAAAATTTTTCTTTTAATCAGCCTTCTAAAATCGCATAAACTACCGTTATCTGCTTTTCGCTCCTAGGAAACCCAAGTGTTTTTTTCATGGTCACACTAAGCTTTATGTTCAGGAGCTGTAACGTTTTCAATTTCGATTTAATCAACAATTACACTTTTTTGCCATTACACATATTGGATGTCTAATAAGCTGCACTTATAAGAAAAATCGGTTGGAAACTATTATTTGAGTAAGACCCAATTATGAAACTCGGTTGAGATTCTTTGAACAAGTCGAATTAAATCGTGTTTTTAAATCGATTTCAATCGGCATCTATATGTTTCAGTTGGTCTTCTAAATATTCTAATAACTATTCACGTATTTCTAATAGAATTTAAGGTTCTTTGATGACAGCTAATTCGTTTCACCTTTTTCCAATGTAGGGAATCTTAAAATGATCCAGGTACAATGTTCGTGAAAAACGTAGAAATTATTATTACTGAATATAATAACTTTGTATCTATATGCAAATAATTATTAAAATAATAAGAGTATGTTTTAACTAGAAAGGCACCTTGGTTAACTATTGATATGAAAGGGTCATTTTCAGGAGTCATTTATTCATGCAGACAAACGAACACATGATTTAAATGATTGCATAATGTAGATTTTATCATTGTTTTATTTAAATAATTTATGTTTATAAGAGATGCGCAGGCACAAATCGTATTATGCTTATGTTAGTGGTTTGTTTTAATTGTGAAATAAAATTATCAACATACATTTAAGGATATTTAAATAAATATAGCTCAAGTCTTTTTACTAGGAAAATTAAAATGTTTTCGGGAAAAGGTGTCTCTACTGTATGTATTAAGTATTACCCGTATTGGAAAACGCTAAGTGTAGATTTCGGTATATAACCATCTGCCCAGATAAATTCTTCGTATTTTGAAACACAAGTAGAACCCTGTAGATTGAAGAAACTATGCTGGTTTTGAGCCAAATTTGTCTATAACTTTCGTAATGTTAACCCTGTAAGTTTATAAAAATAATTTTTCACGTTTTCGGGTTATTTTCGATTTCTTCTGTTGGTTTGAAGCTAAATTTGCTTATAATAATGTGGATCCTACAAGTAAAAAATAAAATAAAATCTCAGATAAAAAGGTTAGCATGGTAAAAAGGTTATTATTACGACCCACCTCCTCCCACAGGTAGTAAATGTGATTAAATGTGATTCTGGTAGCGCATTATGGTAAAGTAAACTTTGTATCAAATGCCCTTAAAGAACCTGGTGTTATAAGGGGATTTATTAGAATGTGTTTCCATTATATAATATTGAGGCCGAAAGCTTGAATATTTTTGTCTAATTTTTTGCATGCGTCATGTACATAGTATTCTCTTTTGATGTACAAAGCCGGGTTTCAAAAAAATGGTTCCTATTTTGTTTAATAATCGAACACGTAAGTACAATAGTTGTGACGCTCATTGTTAGCTGTCTCTGCATTTTCGCTTCATAATCGTGGACCCTTAGTGCAGCGATTCCCAAACTACTGTCGGCTACAAATTTGTTAGCTGAATTCGAAGATGATGCTACTCGATGGGCAGAGTTGTGCAACGTTCAATGTGAAATAACACATGGAAGTCCCGGTTTCAAAGGAAATTCTTGTATGAAATTGCTGGAAAAAGTAGACTTACTACGTTCCAGAGGTCGAACAGAGTGAATGAAATACGTGACAGCCTTCGAGGACTTCAGAGCCGTTATACAGGCATGTTTTAGTGATAATCTTGTTCCTTGTTTCGAAGAAAAAATCGAGAGTTTCAAGAAGACTTATTTAGATTTACATATCACTGTCACTTCTAAAGTACACGCAGTCTTCTTTCAAGTACTGGACTTCTGCGACGAAACTGAAAAAGGTCTAGGATTCTTCAGCGAACAGGCGATGGAGTCTGTTCACTCCGATTTCAAAGTAGTCTGGACAAAATATAAAGTCCCTCAGAATCATCCGGACTACGCGATTAGGCTACAGCGTGCATTGTGTGAATATAATAGTAGCCTTCACTCATTCTTCACTTAGCTTTTAGTTCAAATTAAGTTAGTTGGATTATCACCTCCTTCAAATACAAGATACAAAATAATATAAGAGCATTTTTCTACGTTTCGTTCTCCAATAACGAGAAATTAAAAAAATGATGTTTAACAAAATTTAACATTAAAGGGACATTTTCAGAAGGCCATAATTTTGGTTCTATTAGAGCTAGAGAACTGATTTTTTTTAGATTTACTCGAAATTGAGTCTACTTTCATTTATTTACTGGCAACATTCACTAGCCATACATAGGGAAAAAGTTATTGCAAAGAATCTAAAATTGTTAATTAAAAAAAAAAAAATACATTCACTAAAAAACGACTTTTGCGGGCTATCACTCCGAAACTTTTAGAGATACAACCTTAATTAATGTTTAGGTTTTGCAGCAAATTTTATGTACTATAATTCTTTTAGGAGTACTTGTGACTTCAGATGGATTAGAATGGAAAAATTCCATACATTTTTCAGAATTATTTAAGGATTTCAGTTGTCGCAAGGTGTTCAGCAGCTAAAACCTTTTTTTTGTATGCGGAACTAATTAAATTAAGTTTTTTCAATAACGGCACAAATATTTTATTTTTATTTTTGGACTCAGAATGATTGTGAGACGTCGCCATGTAAAGTGTAATCAAAAGAAAACGCAGAGGTGCAGGCAGCTTTGGGTTCAGCTTAGTCGATACCCACCGCGGTATATTTCTAAAAAGTAATTTTTGTTTTTGAAAGCGAAAATTATCCCCGACTCACAGATTTTCATGTCTTTGAATTATCTATATCGCGAGTTTATAAGTTCGAATCCAAGTTTTGGAAAAATATAAAAATTTAATAATTGTTTATAATGTTGGATGTTAATTTTGGCTTTAGGGTCAGAATAAATAATTCAGTTAATTTTTAATTGAACCAAACGTTTCGGCGCACAATGGTGGCCCTCATCAGTGGTTAATTTTTATTCTGGAAAAGATAGCTTTCATACAAATAGAATATATTTAAAAAATATTTAAAATTCTGTTTGGGGATCCAATATTGAATGAAAATGTATTTCAGTGGAACAAGTCGATTTTAAAACATCGAATCAAAACCAAATGTATTGATATGGCATTCTTCAATAGAAATGGTAGCTTCGAGACAGACACTTGAAGGATACATTTTCTAATTTATAGAAATATTTCAAATTCTTTTGAATTCCGAGTTTGAAACTGCCTAAGGTTACAATTGCAATATATTAACAAAATATTTGAATGTTTAGTCATCCAGTAGTGACTGAAAATATATTGTAGTGGAACGATTGGTTTTTGTAGGATGTTCTTGAAAAAATTATTATTTCCTTTAAAAGTTTTGTTTTTTGTCAGATTCAATCTAAAATTGAAATTACAATATTTATATTAGACCAATATCATTTCGAATCAGGCAAAATTCTAAGAAAAGTCCATCTTAAGGTGACAAACATTCATTGATTAAATACCATGTTGAACCCGCGATTTTGAATCTTCAAAATCTGACTTCAGATTCGTTATCAGATGCCCCAAAACCCCCCAGATGCGAAGTTTCATGAATATCCATCATTTTTTTAAAACCGGCCCGCCATATTGGATCCGCCATTTTGAATTTTGCAAATCGGGCTCCGAATTCGTAATCAGTGACCCCGGAAACCCCCTAAGGTGCATATACCCGTAAAATTAGTTTGATAGAAAAATGTATGCATCAAAAGGTTAAGTAGCAAAGGTACCACCAGGTCAGACAGTTAAAAATATAATTAATTCAGATATTACCGAATGCTAGTTTTTAGATTCGAAAATAAAACAAAGAAATGAATTCAAAAGATTTTGCAAGATTTAAGAATTTCTTGGAAAAATATTTGAAATTTTGCTTGCAAAAAGTCTATGAAAATATATTTTAGTAGAAAAAGTAGTTACAGTATTTTTTGGTAAACCAGTACGAAACACTAAATTGTTGTAGAAAATTATATTTTGACACGACATGCTTCAGTAAGGCAAGTGTATTTTGATCAGACAGTTACATATAAATATAATTAATTAGAAAGTGCTTATTTTTAGCATCCAAAATTTAAAGAAAAAAAGTAATTTAAAACACGTTTGCAATATTTTAGTAGAAGAATGCGATATTAGATTCAGATTATTGGAATATGTTTCAAAATATATTTAAAAGTCTCTTGGGAGATCTGATAGTCAAAGAAAATGTGTAGAAAAAGTAATCAGGTAATTTTTTTTTAAAAAACCATTAAATTTTTGAAAGATTTTAATATAAGAATCGCTCGCAAGATTTTAGTAGTATTTCAAGTTAAAGTATTTTTTGGTAAAATAACACTAAACATTAAATTACAGTGAAAATGTATTTCTTAATATAACAGAATTCAGTAGAAAAGGTAGCTTTTGTCTAGACAGTTAAAAATATAATTAATTTCTAAATGATCAAATACTCATTTTCAGCTCCATTAATTTAAACAAAGGAGGGAATTTAAAGCATTTTTGCCATATTTTAGTATCCAAGATTCGATAAAAATATCGTTCAGTAGAAAAAAAAGTTTCAGCCAGACCTTATTGCAAAATAAGTATTTTAAGTTTAAGTATTCTTTGGTAAAATAGTACAATACATTAAATTTCAGTAAAAAAGTATTTTTTAGTATGACAGAATTCTTTAGAAAAGGTTCCTATTGGTCAGAAAGTTGAAAATATAATTAATTCATAAATTATCAAATGCTAATTTTTAGCTCCATTAATTTGAACAATGGAGGGAATTTAAAACATTTTTGCAATATTTTAGTATACAAGATTTAATAAAAATATCGTTCAGTAGAAAAAGTAGTTTCAACCCGACCTTACTGCAAAATAAGTTTTCATCAAGTTTAAGTATTGTTTGGTAAAATAATATAAAACATTGAATTAGAGTAAAAAAGTATTTTTTGACACGACAGACTTCAGTAGACAGTAGACAAGATATCCTTTGGTAAGACAGTTAAAAATGTATTTAATTTAGTAATTCCCAAATGCGGTATTCTTTTCGGATTATTGGAACATGTCGTCTTATTAAGACATGATTGGAAAATAAGTATTGGAAGTTAAGGTCGTTTTTGGTAAAACAATATGAAACAAAATATTTAATTTCATCAGTAAATTATTTTTTTGCACAAGAAACTTCAGTAGAAAAGGTAGCTTGTCGTTAAACAGTAAATTGAGAAACCAAAAAAAAGGCTCTTCTTAGATTTAAAAACTTAAAACATTTTTGCACAATTTTAGTAGACGAATGTGATATCCTTTCATATAAATAGAATATATTTTTGAAATATTTAAAATTCTGTTCGGGGATCCGATAGTGAATGAAAATGTATTTCATTAGAACAAGTCGATTCAGACAGAAATTATTAAAAAACATGTATTTAAAGTTAAATTATATTTTGTTAAATCAATACAAAACCAAATATTTAATTTGAGTAGAAAAGTATGTATTGTCACGGCACGCTTCAGTAGAAAAGGTAGCTTTGAGACAGACAGTTAAAAGATACATTTCTTAATTTATACAAATATTTCAAATTCTTTTCAATTTCGAGATGGAAACTGCCTGAAATTACAATTACGATATATTAACAAAATATTTTTAAAAAAAGTTTATCTTGAAGTGTCAAACATTTTTTAAAAAATCCACTTTTATTAGTTTTATTAGTTTTTACTGTTTATTATTTTTTTATTATTTTACTTTTTTATTATTAAATATTGGTGATTTATCAAAAACGGAACTCATAAGATATGTAGTACTTATTACGAGCTATTATATTAATAATTATTACTTTCAATAGAAAAGAAAAGATCAAGTAACTATGCTTCTTCGAAAAATACTGCATTTTGAAAAAAATTTCTGTCAATTCGTGACGATTTGCAGGTAATGTTCAAGTGATTGTAAATTGTAACAAATCCAAACAATATTTTCTTATCAAAAAAATAATTTTGAGACCGTAAGTTAAAAATTTCTGCCTGATTTGAAATGGAATCGGTCAAAGATATTTAAATGTTTCATGATCCTGTAGTCAATAAAATTGCATTAAATTAGAAGAAGTAGTTTTAGTCTGACATTCTTGAAGAATAAGTATTCCAAGGAGAAGTATATTTTGGTAAAACTATACAAAATAAAAAAAGTATTTTCAGTAGAAATGTATTGTTTGGCACGACAATACGAATGACTATATTTCAGTAGAAATGGTAGATTTTGTTCAGACAGTCAAAAAGATCAATTTTCTAGTTCATACGAAGATTTCAAATGCTTCTGAATTTCGATTTGGAAGCGATCTAAAATTAAAATTAAAATATAAAAATATGCAAGTATTTGATGGTCCAGTAGTCAATAAAAATTATTTCCAGTAGAACGAGTAGTTTCGGCCAGACAAGATAGAAAAATGAGTATTTCCAGTAAAATAATTTTTTGATGGAAAATTAATAAACAAAATTGTACAAAATTTAAGCAGAAAAGTAGGTTTTCGGTATGACAGTAAAAACGAATGTTGTTCAGTAGAAAAAGTTGCCTTTGGTCGGACAGTCCAAATGAATAAGACATTCTTAAACTTTCTTTCTGAAAATTGTAGCAACTATTTGAGATCGATATTTATTTAAACTAGACCAAATGAAAATCGTTTCAGTATTAAATCATTGAATTTACTGTAAATATTTATATAATATTTTATTCTTATTAATTAATTTTCTTTATAACAACATAACTTTGAAATAATATTCATATTTAATTAAACGAGATATGTTCCTTGAAATATTTCGATCAGCTTTTTTCAAATTTATCATCAAAGGTTTCTCACTTCTTTGATTATTAAATTCTCATATTTTAAATCCTATTTTTCGGCAATATGAACGAGATTTTCGTTAGACCTTCATAAATTCATTTTGCCTTTGGCTAATATTTGGCATCCGCACTCTGGCTATTATTGAACCTCTAATTACATTTTCATTTTGAAATATTATTAATTTAAAATTCGTAGTTAGAAAGGCAGATTAATCAATGACAGAAGTGCACATCGGAAACAAGGACACAGATAAATACAGCCGCCATCGGGTAATCAAAATCCTGTCGCTCAAACTAAAAGTGATTTCATGCGTCACTATATCAACAAACGGATTTCTACATTTTTAAATGAATAAAAAATTTACTTCAATTTTAAAAAAAATAGCTTTAAATTTGAAATAAAATGAAAAGTAATACAATTAGTGACAAATTTTTTGTCCTAATTAAGGGTCAACATTGGCCTTGAAATGAGATCAGCTTTTTATAGTAATTGAAAAAAAATTAAAATCATTCATAAAAAGCATATTTCTTCAAAAATAGCCAATTAAATGCTTCTATTGCATTCGTGGTGCTAGCAAAAATGCATGTTAGACAGGAATTTCTTCCACTTAAATACATGGAGTATATTTCAATGTAAACAGTAAAGAAATGTAAGTTTTATAAGGTTTTTCGAAAAATCCGTAATATTCCCGTTAGTTATCTTAAACAAAAAGAAGAAAGCCAGTTTTTAAGTTATATTCAGAAAGAAAATGATGCTTTCATTGAAAAACACTCTAAAAATAGTAGAAACTTAGTTTTTAACTCCTTATTTCTTTTATAAATATACATTTGTTAATGAAAAATAAATGAAGTTGTAGCTAAGGAATCTTTTTATCATCCATTTTTATTTCTATCCGTTGTTTTTATTATATGTTTTTCGAGTTTTGTGCAGAGCACAAAATTATGCGTATTATTATATTATTATATCATATCATATAATTTTTATACATTTTATAATAATTTCAGATTTTATAATTATTACAACCCTTAAAATTAAGTATCTTCAAAATTTTTCAATCTTATTGTTTACAAATTAACTTTCAATAAAAATAATCCATGGGAGCAAAGCTATCACTTCTGAGTTGTCAAAAGTGACATTTCTCGTGCATTTCCGTTCACAGTTGTAATAATTATTCAAATGTAGGTAGTAGATATACATTCTGTTAGTAAATTAATTCGTTAGGTTGAATACAAAATCACTACACTCATAAAATGAATTATCAGAAGGTTATAAATTTAAAGAAAAAAGTAAAAAGTGTAGAAAAAAAGAGAAATAAACTTCATGCCGTCTATGAAAAAAATTCCAAATTTTCTTTTATTCACGAAAATTATTTATAAAATAATTTCTGACAATTCTTTATTAACATTTGTGACTTAAAATCTAAATTTCAATATGAAGAAACAGAAAATTTCAATATTTTGCCAATCAGCGAATATGGTTAATTTTATATACAGTTTTGAACGAATAGTCATTTTGACAATAACTTAAAGCAACTTCAGCAAGAACATAATTTCCCATCGTAAGTTTTATTAATCGGCAATTTGTTCACTCAATTTCACAATTTGAAATAAAAAATATTATACTTAGAGCAATCAAAAGTTCATAGATTTAAAATGAAAATTTTAAAAATGTACTTAAAAAATGGAAAAATTTAACAGTGAGCATTTATTGAATTTGATATGTAAGTCCAAAATAGAAAAGTTTACTTTCAAACCCATTCTTTTTTTTCAAACTTGCGTCATTAAATCAATATAAAAAGTACGGAAAAAAACATTTGAATTTATCGATTTAACACTGATGCATAATT